>JAVQJL010094159.1:0-47068 GCA_036024295.1 Nannoperca obscura
TGATGGAGTGATTTACAGCCTCCTGATCCCAGCCTGCTCAGGTGTGTTTCATCATTAACAAGGTCTCAGCTCCACCCATCAACACCTGAAAGAAAGGAAACAGACAAGAAGGGAACCACCCTGAGGCCCTCACTAATTCTGGACTGGTACCAGAGATTATTGCTTTTCCTCAGCCAAAACCAAAATGGTTTCTGAAGTCCACAGAAAAGTTTTTGTCCTCACTTTTTGACTTGTGCATGTATTTTTGTCAAGTGTTTCAAATAATAATCATGTCAGTTATAAAAAAGAAATTGGAGGGCGATGATTGGCAAAGCCTCAAAAGATAACGAATAATAGATTATATTTGGTATTATGATTATCCTTTCCTGTTCTAAAAGACAATCTATTTAATTGAATGAATTATTGTACTATGAATTGGGAATTTGGAAAGACATTTTCTAAATATAGCACACTCTGAAGCATGTCTAATGCTCGTTTACACTGAATAATTATTTACTGGGAAATGAGAGAATCTTCAGTTTGACATTAAAGCACGGAAATTGAGACATTATTCAAATCCTCCAAATGTCTGTCTATCAGCAGAGCCAGCTCTGTTTGTACATGTTTTTCATGCAGAGAAGGTCCTACGAAAGGTCTTGGAGTATTAACATTTTAATTTTCCTGTACTCGCAAAAATACTTGACGAGGAGTCTTTAAAGAGGTGTAGTCTAAATTAAAACATTCGTTTTTACACATGTGCTCGATGCACTGAACCTGGGTGGGGAAATGAAATTTAAATCTTGCCAAAGCAACTTGTTGCTTGTTATTACTGGTGATACGTGGAGGCAAGACAGCTGAGGCAGGAATGACAAGAGGAGGAAAAATCTAGCTGAGCAAAAGAACAACGTCGTTAAAAACGGACAAAATATGCAGTTTTATTAATATTTTTTAAGCCCTGTGCTGACTGGCACTATTAAGACAGTATTGCAATGAAATGGATTATTTCCAGCTGACTTTCATAGACAATATATTTATATTGTGCTGAAAGTATAGGGCAGGTGACACCTCCACCTGAAATGAACTGAGAGCTTACTAAGTAGTGGTGCGGGGCCAGATAGTGAGCGTTTAATGATCTTGATGTTAAGACCTGGTGATCCTGATTTCAGTGGTTAGAAAGGAGGTGTGCTGTGACTACAGACAACGAAGACAACACATACTCGATTTCCCAACGAAGCTTCTTTAACCACCTGTGCTCCCTGCGGTCGTCAGCGGTGGATGTTGTGGCTCTTGCATGATCCAGTTCTTCTTGTGTTTACCAATCAATATTGTTCATATATTAAAATGAATCAAAGCAGTATGTGTAATGTCAAAGGGACAAATATTACACATTCAGCTTATTTCAACCCATCTGTGAATATTGCATTTCTTGTTAGAACTTTAAGCTCTAATTAATAAATACTTGTTTACATTTCCATTTGCAAATGTTGGTACTTGCGCGATGTGTCTGTGGGAATGTACAACAGAATATTTGGGGGACTACATCCGTGCCTGTTGGCTTTAATCCCAGAAGAATTAATCCCCATATAATTAAAAACTTGTTCGCAGACGGACGCCCGGTCTTGTCTGGAGAAAATGCTGCCTGTGGTTGGATACTCCGGTGACATCTTAAAAGGAAAAGATTGAACTGGTGAAATGAAATGGTGTTTCATCCTGTGGCCGACTGTGTTTACGGTTGGTTGCTGTCTCTGCCTGATGGACAGTTAGACCTTCCTGTATTACATGAGGACATGGATTGTACCCCAGGAAAGTTAATTGCCATTGAGACTACTGAGAATTATAGAATCCACCTCTTGGACCAAACCACTAATGACAAAGGATAATGAGCTCTTTCACCTTGGCCCACAAATTTACATCATTTAAACCCAGTAATCGTCCCAAATTTGGAATCAATTACTCTGGGAGGATAATAATAGTCTGTAATATGTTCATCAACACTTTTCTATGTTCTTTCAGTGCAATAAAGATAGATTGTGATTGACTTTGATAATGTGGTGTTGCAGATAGCGGTCCTCCGGACACTTAACTTCATTTACCACCCACTGCCTCCATAGTTCACGTGTCCAGAGTTAAAAAGCAGGGCAACAGTCCTGTGACTTACATTTGGGAAGCAATTTGGAGTTCAGTGTTGTGTTGAGATGTAGAGCTGGGGATCAAACCACCAACCCTGCAATTAATAACCGTCCCAATCTCTCACCTGAGCTCAAGAACTTGTGCTAACCTCCAGCTGGCAACGGCTGAACAGTGCGAGCGTCCACGGTCACATCAGGTGGCTGTCATCCCTCGAATGTACGGACTGCTGCTAAAAGTGTAAAACAGTTTAGGAAAAGGATTGAATCAGAAGACTCCTGCATGCAAATCTGTCTCCCTTGATGTGCTCTGCCACTCAGGGGACGGAAAGTGAAGCTTATTTGGGTTAGATTCTTTTCAGCAGCCATTTTACTCCTCTGAGACTTGCCTGTAGTTTTTTTTCTCTCCTTCTGATGCGTGACGCCTTAACTACTCCATTTATTGCTGAAACCTACCATTCATAAACCATAAACCATTCATAATGAAAAAACACTGTTTTAATTGACAAATTCAGCATAAAAGCGCCATTTAGAAAAAAATATATAAGAATCTGTACTGTGAAAGGGGAACCTTCTGTGTGTTTGTTTAATCTGACATGATGATCAGATCCCATGTGACGATCAAACAGTGGCAAGAATCCTGCTGCAAATATGACACAATAGCTCATAGCAGATGTGGTCACGCCCTGTCGGTGTTTCAAAAAGAATTGGACATCCTTCAAACCTTTATTGTGAAATACTGGAAACATGAGCACATTTAGCCATTTCCAAACCCACCAGCCAATGCATTTCTTGCACTCAAAATATCCAAACGCTCTGAGTGGAACAGGGTTAACCTAAAATCATGGCCAACCTGGCAGCAAATGAAATGTTTTATGAAAATGTGACTAATCTTTTAAGAGTCTGATGACAAAGTGCTTCTTTATGTTTGACACAATTACATCTTGACTGAGGTTATCTTGACAAAAGCATTTTCTAAGGCTGCATTAATTCATATTTGTATAGAAACAACAGATCAAATGACAATGTGTAAAAGGAAAGGAGTCCCACAGATGTGTAGGTATATGTTGTCTGATTTATATTATAAGTGTGATAAAACGTGCTCACAAGCAGATTTCACACCGCTCTCGAAGGTGAATTCTGGTCGTGCGAATCAGCCTGACTTTTGACAGTTTGGGGCAGAATCCAGAGAGGCAGCCTTGACTGACAGCTTCTGTTCTGTATTGAACTACAGGCAGACAAGACACGCAGTACTTTCTCTCCCGGTGTTTAGTGTCTCGCTTGCAGCCGCCTTTACAATTCTCGGTTGTTGAATTTGTGTGCAAAGACTTATATTGTGTGAGCGGCAGTTAAATATCTGAGTGTGAAATAATATAATTTGCTCGTGGGCATGTTTTATCACGCTTGCCACTTTTGATATAAATCTGACACCATACAATTATCACCCGATTCCCCTCAGCTCTACAGAGCGCTCTGGCATCTTTTAGCTCATTGTTTTGGTTATTTCTCTCTGCTCCCATCAGCACTGTTTCCTGATAAACCCACTCCAGGCTACCCCCAGTACCAGTGTTGCACAGCCACAGTGAGCAGCTCGTGAACTGGCAAACATAGTCGAGCATTTAGCGGCTAAAGAGAAAAATAGAGCTAAAAGGAGAGTAAATATTGGACTCCATCACTACAAATAAAACTTTTTTTTTAAATGTATAGAAAATCTTGAGTAGTTAAGGAACAAGTCAGGAACTATTTGTTAATTAATGAATGCATCAAGTGACAAGTGAAGTTGTTCAGGCTAAACAAAACATTTTTAAAAATAAAATAAGTTGAAAGTTTAACTTTTTTTTACATAAGTGCAACAAAATGATTCAGGAAGAAGAAGAAGAAGAAATGAACAGACCTGCACACACTGTTGAGGATAACTGCTATGGACGTCATGGCACAGAGTAAATGAGGCACAGAAGAGTAAATGGATAGTAAATTAATAAATGTTTTGGCTGCAGAAGAAACATTTATTTTTGAAACATCTTTGGTGCATCACACTATTATATCTGGCAAGTCCAAAGATTTAAAACTACTGTTTACAACTACTTCTGCTCACAGTGTGAAGGGATTCCACCAAACATCACTACAGTCCAGATGTCTAATGTTCTGGCCTATATCTCAGTGATGGAAATCCGGCTATGGGTCCAGGCCCCTCTGCTGAGAGGCTCCTCTGAGAGTGAGGGTCTATTTCCAGCGTGCCTATTTATACAGTGCCTGCCTCAATAGAGAGGTGAAATGAAGCGAGATCTTCCCAGCAATCAGGCCAGCAAACTGAGGGCTCCAAGGATTCAAAATCCCATTTCCACTGTGACACAAGTGAACGTATCCCAGCATTGCAACAGTTCCCGTAATCAATATAATCAATACCACATTACATGTTTTTGTAAGTGTGTGGTGGTGGGTGATAATTCTCTGTGGGTTTGTCACCATTTCATTTAACACACAGTCATTTGATTCATTGTAAGCATGAAACTATTGATTAGTGCAGCCTGGTTAAGAAAAGGAATATTAAATACACAACATTACATAATGTAATACATCATTGTGTTAAATTACCCACCATTCATTTCTAGACAAATGGAGTGAACTCCAACAGATGCTGCTGAGCGAGGTGATGATATAGAACTTATTATTGAGAAACTTGTATTATTACAAATAATCATATCATATCATATGTAATGTGAAAAACATTTCTTTACAGTTTGAACAGAGACACTCCCCATGCATGCAAATACACATTACATGCATATTTATTCAGATCCGCCTCCTTCAAAGTCACACTGGTGAATTTAAATCCCTCACAATCAAAAAGAAATCTGGTGCCTTTAAAATCTCACTTTCAGAACAGTTTTTTTATATAAGAAGACAGTTTGACTTCCGTCATGTAAATTGTGTTTGCAACAATAACAATGTAAAGTTGTTCTCATCCCCCTAATAAGGAAACATGGAAACAGGTGCTGGCTTAAAGTTGAAACTTGCACATTAGTGGAAGGCTCCCTTCACTGCAACTGGATCCATTAGCCGGGGAGCACTTCTTCCCCCAGTGAAGTCTCTAACGGCTGGATAATATGTCTGCTCCAGGCTACTGCTGCTAAAATGCCTTGAGGGCGCTGCAACAGTTTGCTTTGTGTTTAAGGTATAAATGTCCTTTTTAAGGGACTTTCTGGAAGGACACAGCAAACTGTGATCTAGTTTATTTGTAAATCTAGGTATAGTTGATTGCATTGATACATAGTTCATCTTTCTGGTATCATTCACCCCAGAATGTTGATGTCACCTGCAGTGTGTTTCCTGTAAATAGTGTGTTTTTAGACTTTTGGAAGAGCCCATAATGTCGCTATCAACTCGGTCCCCTGACTTCCTGTTGCCTGCAGAGATTAAAACGATGACACTGTTTTTCATGTGTGTGTGTGTGTGTGTGTGTGTGTGTGTGTGTGTGTGTATGTATCCATGTTGTGTGTCAATGATAGCGAGGTTATCTGGTGTCACCCTTTTTTTCCGTAGCAATTGTCATGGCTCAGCAAAACGGCTCAGTAAAGTGTTGCAGCTACATCTGCTGCTGCCGGTGGGGGACCGGGCTGCTGTGGAGAAGGCGGAGGAAGCGGAGCAGCAGCAAACTGGGTCCGTGTTGCCAACATGTCCTCCGCCAGGGAAAATGCTGTGAGCCTCATCCTGAGGACAGGGTTTGTTCTTTTCTGGCTGCACGCAGAATCAAAATTCAAACCAGTAATTAAGTAATTGATTTGTAGCAAACATCAACAAAAGAATAAAAGAACATTGAAAGAGGTTCAGAAAATTGTAACCCGGTATAATTAGTTTACTCTGACTTGTTTTACTATTATTTTATTGGTAAATGTGTGATTATTATCTATTTTAGGAAGTTTTTTTCATAGTTTGTTTGTCTTTTCTTTATTGATTTTGCTTTGTAAACTTGTTTCCAGTGCAGTAATTTATTCACGAAATCCACACTTGCATATGTTGATGTGCACAGAAACACACGCACACACACCATTTGCTGCAGGGCAAATATTCTCCCACCAACGTTTACGCCTCTTCTTGCATCTCCCACCGGCCACGTCCCCTACAGACGGATTGAAAATCATCCCCAGAAATGATCTAAAAATGTGTGAACGCCTCATTTGCTGTTGTGTTTGGGAAAAAAAATAAAAATAAAAACCTACCGCCTACAACAGCTGTGCTCCTCTGCATGCTAGATAGTGTATGTTCATGTGTTTGTTTTGGTGTTAAGACTAAATAAATTGATAATTTCCAAAGTTATTTTCATAAAACTTTGAGCGTATTGCACAATAAAAGTGTGAGTGAAACTAATTGTCTTGAAGGTGTTGACTAAAGAATCTTCACACTGGCAGACAATCCAGTCTAGATTATTATTTTTTATACAAGTTAATTAACAGCTAATCATTTGGAGTCTGAGGTAAAAATATAATTGAGCAAAACAGAGAAAGAGGGAGTGCTGAGATACTGACAGACTCAGAAAATGTCATTATTCTGATGCTGAATGCTGATGTTGGTGAGGATTTATTGGTTGGTAAGTCTTTAAATTTAGTTTCTCCATTAACAAAGAAATTAAATCATATCAAACCTCGTGTTTACAACCCTGCTGCTGCAGCAGTAGCAGTTCACACCTGTTAAAGAAAAGACAGGCTGATCGGCACACAAAATAAAAGAGGCTTGCATGAGTTAAAATAGCATAATTACCCCAGAACCAAACTATCCTTTTAATTTAGGGCAAGTGCCTAGACAAACAGAGCTGTGGGACATTACAGAAATCTAGTGGACATCTCCTGTTATTAGAGGTATTGAGATAAAGTTCTTCCTTTCATGAAGCTGTTTTGGTGATCGGAGCAGTGCACTTCATATGAAGATGAGCTCAGTGCCCACCTCTTGGGTTGGTTTCCAGCTGCTCGATAGCCCAGACCTAAACTCCATGTAAGAGCGACAGAATTGTCTAGAAAGAGGGAAATTTCCCATCTGCACATGATAGGGCACTCAAGTGTTGTCAAATGCTCGCATGTAATGGGTGGACAGGCGTACCGAGGTAGATGAAGAGGCCACTAGGGCATTAATGACTCAGAGGGAGATTCACAAGTGGATAATGGTTCAGGAGGACGCCTTCTTCGACTCTGGATGGAACGATTTCATTTTCCATGATTGTGGGCAGCAATAACGCTGATGAAAAACTACTTCAAGAGACTTAAGATACCAGGCTGCTGTTTTCTGAGTGCTTAAGATTACATTTTTAAACATTGTTGCGAATAAAAAGCCTTCAGACCCGAGATAATTTTAGAATATGAGCTCCACAGGACAAGAGTTCATTTGTCAATTATATTCTGGTCGTATTATGTTGTTGCCACATCTTCTAAGTGTTTCCACAAAATCTTAATAAAGAGAGGAACTGGCCAACAGTCATGTGGGCTGCAAGGTGCTAACTGGCACCCTGAAGGAAAGGATATATGTCAATATTTCTTCCTTTGAACATGGATGAGTGGAATTTAATGTTATTTTTATAGACTTGTTTATCAGTTAAGGTGGGCTTTTTTTAATGCCGTTTGAACCCTGAGGGCAGATTCTCCTTTTGGCTCCACCTCCGCCTCAACAGGGAGGTTAGAGGTCACAAAACAACACCCCTGCCTTCCAGCTGAAGGATGGTCTCCCTGCTCATGTTTGCCTGAGCAGCAACTGCTCTGTGAGGAATGGATGTGCAGCCTCGGTGGATACGTGCGCCCTTGATGGACGTGAGCCAAAGTTTCACATGGGGCAAATGGATTAACTAGCAATTTGGAGGTTTGGCTTGACAAAATTCAGACGCAGAGCTGCTCTAAAGGCGGGAATGGCCTTATTGGATGCGTGAAAATGCACTAGGTAGAATAAAAGAACCAAATTTGTTGTTAATTTCCATTAAAAAATGACATTTTATTCCCCTGAAGACGACAAAAACAAACATGTTTATTTACATATTTGAATGCTGCTACATAAATAGTTCCACTTCCACAAGAAGCTTATGACAAAATAGCACAATCCCACAGGAAAGGTTGATCATTGGTGACAACTGTGGAGGTTTGGTAGCAATCTCAAAGGTGTACAATGAAGACACCTCATCAAAATGTTCACGTTTCAGAGGTGGTTTAAAAATACAATGCACCCCACTGCTGAAAACATGGGACTGTAGATGAAACTAGCCATGCTAGCATCTCTGTCAGGCTGTACTTAAGAACAGCAGTGGTTTGAGCTAAATGCTAATGTCGACATGCTAACATGCACAATGTTATCATGCTGCTGTTTAGCAAGTAATACTCATAGCAAGGGGTTGTGTATTTGGAGTTAACACAAAATATAAAGAATACTGATGGGAATGTCATTAGTTTCATACATTTTTCTTTAATTTATTCAGCGTAAACGATTTAAAAGAGAACGATTTGACTCTTTTTGTGCTTTTGTTTGCATCTTTTGTGTTCCTTCCTGGTGCAACTGTTCTGTTTTAGAGCCATTCCTGTTGTCTACGTATTACTACGTGTGAATATTCACTTTCAGTTTGTAATTTGTGCATGGTTAAGCTGAAATGCATGTTAAAGAAATGAATGTGCAGTGGCATAAGCTCTGCTCTCTGGTGGCTCATTTTCTCTCCTTCTGCATTTGTTTGGTGTTGAGGATGTCACGTTGTTTTTTTTGGTGTTTTTTTGGGCAGTGTGATTTCCAGACAGCTTGACTCATGGTTCTGACTCATTAGCTTCCTGCTTTGCCACAATGAGCCCCATCAATCGTAACCCCCAGCACAAAAGAGCTGTCTTCTCCCTATACCTGGCCATTATAGCTCTCTGTGCCACAACACAGACTAGAAACACATAGAAGCTCATTGCAGGGAAATAATTAACACAAACATTTGTATTAATGCTGTCAAAAGTAAGAACATTTTGACCGTAATTCACTCATGCTATTCAGGCAATTTCATATGTATCTGTTGCATCGTGCACAAACACAGGCTGCAGATTTGAGCCATGCAGTTTCACAAAGATCCATCTGGTCATTGGCTTTTATTGTGTTCCTGAGCTTTTATCTTACAGTCTGACTTACCTGCTCCAACAAGACTCACTTTGAATTGGTTAAAATGTTTAAGTTTCATCAGGCCACCCACCTCAACCTGCCAGAACTTAACTTCAACTAAGCAAAGCAGAACAAATCTAAGTCAGAATAACTAAACTTAGCTTGCATTAATCAATACATTTATATCAACAATGGATCAAATGACTATGTATAAAATCAAAAACATAACTTATAGTGACAAACCCTCTGAGAATGGTCAGAAAACCCCTAGTTCCTACCTGTGGACTACCAGCCACCATTGGAGCACCAAACAACAGACAATTAGCAACTAGCCGGTGAATATAGTTGAGCACTTACAGCATGTTTATACAAAATCCAGTTATTTAAAAGAGTCAGTGTTTGTTACACTCTGAAAAGAATGAAAAAAAAGTGACAGAAATAGTCGAGGATGAAAAAAAGGGAGCTAAAGAGAGACGAGGGAACTTAACTTAGCTCAGGTTATCTTAACTTAGCTCAGGTTATCTTAACTTAATTTTACTTAATTTAGCTTAACTTAGCTTAGTGTAGTTTAGCTTGGCTTAACATAATTTAACTAAAATCAGCTTCGCTTAGCTTAATTTCAATTGCAGGGGTAAAATATATTCAAATTTTAAAGAAACATTTAGATGTCACTATCTTATGGAAATTAAAATCTGAGTATAAGTTTAAGTACTGATATGTGTACTTGAGTAAATGTTACTTTTCCAGTTAATAAAAGAAGGATGATGCATCTGCAAAGTGAATGAGAGCTCGCTCTAACTGTAACAGCCACACACTGAAGGCAGCAGTCTTTCATGTGTGCTGAGCTCCAGCTAACAAGCTCTGCTGCAGCAGATGATTGTGTATGTGTGTGTGTGTGTGTGTGTGTGTGTGTGTGTGTGTGATGTCAGGTTGGGATTCTCTGAAGGCTGTCATCAGGCCCCGCGTGGATCCTACAGGAGGTAATGTAATGACCCTCTACTGCCATGCCCCTCAGCCCCCTTTACAACACACACACCAGCCGTCACAGAGCTGTGCCTCACCTCTTCTACCTGCCTCCTTCACACACACACACACACACACACACAAACACACACTTGCTCACACTGATAAAGAACTAGGTTATCATAGCAGTTATTTCTGCTGCAGGGCATTTAGCTTACAAAGCAGAAGAACCTGTTTCAAAGCGTCTCCTGACAAACTGTATCAGAGACAAACACACACACACACTAAAGCCACGAAAGAGTAAAATAACAGACACTAAATTAGAAACCTCACAGTGCATGTCTTTAGGTCACAAATGTTAACATTACATTGTGTACAGACTTAGAGGGGAAGGTCAACATGGGATAATACAGCCGACGTGACTTTTCCTAAAACTGTACTTTTGACATTTCAAGGCATTTCACTGCTGTTGAATGAATATCATTACAACCTTCCATTGTACAGTATGCCAAAAGTGCTTCCATTAAAAGAGCAAATTGTAATCAAATGTCTAAAAATGAAAAAGAAACATCAGAAAATCCATTGGACGAAGGCCTGCCCCCACAAGGTGCAGGCATATTACTCATCCTCCACAGAGCCGCCTTCCTCTAGTGTATTGTGGGAGGACTGGGGTGGGCGGCTGTGCAGGGGATCGGGAGCTGCGTTCTAAGATTACGTTACATGACTTCAACTTGCATGTAACAACATATTGTTTCCTCACCGTCCCTTCAGACTAAGTGGCTTCTGTTTTAGCCCAATCTGTGTGTGTGTGTGTGTGTGTGTGTGTGTGTGTGTGTGTACTGTATGCACTTCAAAACTAATCAGGAAAGCCATTGTGGTGGAACCCAGACATCTTGTTTATCCTGCGAGATTTACCCCACACTTCACCTTCAGAGCCACACACACACAGGCACACACACACACACACACACACACACACACACACACACACACACATAGAGTGAAGGTCTTGTGCTTGTCCCAGGTGCAGAGAAATCTGTGAAGCAGCATGTGGCTTGTCCCAGTTCCTCTACAGTACCTGTGTGCCTTTGTGTGTGTGTGTGATTGCGTATTGCGACAAGACTGACCCATTTGAATCTTAATACAGGCGTTCATCAATGCATTCCTGAATCTAGTTCAACATGTAGGCTATAGGCTGCGTACAGCGTTGTCACAAAGCAGCGACTGAAGGCGGGGTCAAAGGGCACGAGTCCAGGAAAACAAGTCTTTGAAGCAAAAAAGATGAATGAAGAAAGTGCCAGGTGAGACCATGCTGTCAGGAAACACCAAACAGGCCTCCACGTCTTGCTGCTTCACACCTCTGAGTCCTCCCGTACCCCAGTTGTGACAGAGAGGGGAGTCAGAGATGTGAGTCTGATGAAGCCATTTCCAAGCAGTGCACGTCTAATCTGTGCCCTGACCAAAAGCAGGTGTGTGTGTGTGTGTGTGTGTGTGTGTGTGTGTGTGTGTGTGTGAGCGAGAGAGGGGAGAAGGAGAAAGCAGAGACCAGAAGAGAGAGAGAGAGAGCAGGGGAGGGAGGGAGAGAAAGAAGGTGAGACAGATAAGCAAACAGAGAGAGAGAGACAGACTGAAGGAGAGAGAGGAGAGGATTGTTTCTGTCTGTGGATGCCAGCAGCAGCAGCAGCAGCAGCAGCTCGGATACGGACGACAGGTGACCTGGGTTGGGGGTGAAGGTGTGTGTGTGTGTGCGCGCGCGCTGTGCGTCTCGCAGGGACTGCAAGAGCGAGGAGAGAGGCTCAACTTGCTCCCTCTCTGCGCCGCTCTGCACCCTGTGTCGCCGCGTCTCCCTGCTGCGTTTTCCCCGGGACACAGACGTCTGGCGTGGTGACATGTGAAGAGGCTGAAGTATGGCATGCAAAGATGGTTTCTGCCAAGAAGAAGGAGACGGCGACAGCGATGTGCCCCGCTTTTATTCGGACCCTCTTCTACTTTTTGTGTTTGGCGACTTGGTGAGTCCCACAGTGTCTCTGTCCGCGGTCCTGAAACCTCCCGCTCGCCTCACAAAAACGACACTAATGAGGTTTCTCTTTTCTTTTTCTTTTTTTCTTGTTGTTTTTAGTGTCAAGAAAATCTCTGGACAGACAAAGAAGGATGAAAGGATCTATCCGGAGAATTTTACTCGCATTTTAGACCGACTTCTGGACGGCTATGACAACAGGCTGCGACCTGGATTCGGGGGTATGTAGGGAAACAATGCGTATGTTTGCGCACTACTAAGCATTTTCCACATGAGGATGGAACATTTTAGGCAACATTTTCCAATTAAAACAACAAAGAGGCAACTTTATCTTTTATTTGACTATTTCTTTGCGCCAAATGAGGTTTAAACACACCATTAAGTGCAGTAGGTAGCTGTAAACTCACTATTACGCACCAAATACACCCTATACATTAAACCAAGCCACTTGGACAAATAGTAACTATATGTCATCTTAATTAAACAAGAAAGAGGGAGCTTTATTTTATTGTATGCCTGCACACCATAAAGTGCAATGAGATCACTCACGACTGAGCACCAAACACACCGCATTAGTCAAGTCAACTCGGTTTAATTTGCATCCCTTTAACGTGAGAATACAAAGGAAGAAACCTCAGCAAAAGCAACGGGATACGCAATGGATGCCGCGCACAATGCTCAAGTTTTCACAGCGCGCACTCGATGTTGAATTGATTTTTGATTTCAGGCTTTATCCAGTAAGTAGTTGTGCGGTATGAAGAAGGGCCTTATGTAACCGTGTGTATGTCGCGGGACAAACGCTTAATGCACAGTTTAAGTGGTGAAAGTACGGATGTGGGATTTTCCACCACAACGTTGTTCTGGAAGAGCTCTTATTGGTTTGCAAAAGCAGCCTGTCAACAGAAATGCGCAGATATCCAGACACACTGAAGCTGTTTGCTTATTCCTGCTCTCATAAACAACATCTTTACAGTCTTTAACAACACAAAACTGGATTATGTTTTTTTTATACATCTTTTCAGCAATAGTTTTCCACTTCTATTATGCAGAGGCACCACAGCTCTGGATGAGATAAGCTATTGCATGTCTTGAGTTTAAGGCCTTTAAAGAGTCTGTGACAAAGGAGGATTTAAAACAGGAAACAATGATTGAATGTGGCACTTGTCTGTTTTACTGACTCAATAGGTCCTGTGACAGAGGTCAAGACCGACATTTATGTGACAAGTTTTGGGCCTGTCTCAGATGTTGAAATGGTACGTAAGCACACTTTGAATGCAGTTAAACACATGCAGTTTGTTGTATTTATACTGTTAATACTTGCATGCACCCTAAATTCACACAACTTTGTTCTGAATCTGGCCGCTAAAGAAGTTACAGACAAAGGTTTGAAGATACTGACTTCAAGCAGTCACGCAAACCCTGGCTTCTTTATATCTGTGTGGAAAACCAGATGTTTTACTTCCACATAATAATCATCCCACCCACCAACTTCATATGTTTTTTTTCTTACATTTGTCACTTTTCCTGTCTCAGGAGTACACAATGGACGTGTTCTTTCGACAGACGTGGGTGGACCGCAGGTTGATGTATGAGGGCCCGATAGAGATTTTGAGGCTGAACAACCTGATGGTGACAAAAGTGTGGACGCCGGACACCTTCTTCAGGAACGGCAAGAAGTCAGTCGCCCACAACATGACGGCCCCCAACAAGCTTTTCCGCATCATGAAGAATGGCACCATTCTGTACACCATGAGGTACTGCAGTGCTCTCCATCACTCTATACAATCTATTAACATTAATGGATAACATTCAGAGCCAAAACTTTAGCCTAACGTTGTTGGATCAGCTGGTTTTGTTTGAAAACTACCTGTGTGTGAATGGATTCTTCACATAATTCATATTCTACATTTTGGTGTTTGTGCTAAAATAAAGTTAGAGAAGAGAGAAGACAGACTTTGTTTGATTTAAAGCAATCGAGCAGTGTAAACAGTGCAGAGCTGTGTGGAGACAGCGCGCAGGCTGCCAAACTTTTCAATCTTAAATTCCACACGGACGTCGATTCACTGCTCCCATGCCTCTTTAGTGAAAGTGGGTTGTAAACTATCACTTCTATCACTGTATTTATTTAAGAAGAAAAAGAGGAAATGACCTCTGTGGTTTTACTCCACCATGTTCATGCTGACATTTAGCACACCATGAAATGTTAGCTGCTATCACAAGCTAGCTTTTTCTTCGCCAGTGAAGCCTGCCTTCCTATACTGAACAGTGCTAAGTGGATGGTATCTGACAGTGTTTACCAAGACTTTGGGTGTTGCTGTCTCTAATTCTTGCACATAGTCTTGATGTGTGTGTCTATTTTGTCTTTCAACCTTTTCTTTGTTCTGCGACAGGTTGACTATTAGTGCTGAGTGTCCCATGAAGCTCGTGGACTTCCCCATGGATGGACATGCGTGCCCCCTCAAGTTTGGAAGCTGTAAGTCCTGTGTGTGTGTGTGTGTGTGTGTGTGTGTCTTCTCATCTTATTCTCTGCAAGAAAGCGAATGTCAACCTACCAACTTACCATTCATCCTCGTCACGGTTTCACTTATTTTTAGCTGTTTTTATGATTCAATTGAGAAAAATATATTTATATTTACAATTTCTACATGTAAGTGTCTTTTAAATAAAGTTTTTTAAGAGTTTAGGAAGGTAAAAAACTATGTTACAATCAAAAGTTCACGCTGATTTGGTTCAAAAATAAAAAAAGAAGTATTTTTTACAAAAGCTCGTTCACATGACGGCTCTCTTCTTGGCACTGAAATGGATTCTGTGCTGAAAAAGACTGCTGAGGAGCCGAGCACTTTGTGAGACAAAGAGACCGAATGCTCATACTAAATAATAAAGTGTTTCATTCTTCATTGTGAACAATGAAGCCCTGGCTCAGCATCAGTGTTTATATTGGGCCTACTGGTCAGCAGAAATGACTTATCTGAAATAAAGGAGTTTCTCGTATAGAGCAGCTCTGTCTTATCGGAGAAGAGCAGCAATTTGAAGATTAAATCTGCAAGAGAAGAGAAAGGAAAAGACAACGAGTTCGCCTTTACACACGCCCGATCCGCCGTCAATTACCCCAGTGTGGTGACATTGCAGAGGACAAATTCACATTTCTCAGTTGTTGTCATCCGTCTCCCCCCCCCCCCCCCCTCATCCTCCTTCTCTCACCATCCTGCTCTGCTGCTGCTTGCCTCCAGTCAGGAGGAAGCGACCGTGGATCTGATGTGGCCTGAAGCGAAGGAAAGGTCAGAATCCCTTCCTCTGCCTCAGGATAGCACAGACCTATGCAGCTATTTTCCATAGCTGGTGTGTGTGTGTGTGATAATTTTCTCTCTGTCTGCCCTCGTCTCCATCTCTTTCTCTCTCCCTCTCTCCATCTCCTTTTCTGTTTCTCCATCTGGACTTGTGTGCGCAGGCATTGCGTTCCACTCCATGACACACCAGAGTCATTTCATTTTGGCAGCACAGTTGGTTCCCTGCCGATGTGCAGTCCCATAGGGAGTGGCAGGCAAAGACAACTGGCTTTTTGTTGTGCACCGTCCCCACACTGGCCTATCTCACCAGGAGACATACAGCAAACACACTCTGGGGAAGTAAAGGGACTTCTTGTGATTTAAAGTGTCACACACAACGGAGAGTTTATTTAAGCAGTGCATCTTCTCATCTGACGTCAGCATGATGCACCAGTGAGTGAAATATGACAGATGGGACCTCCGTGAACTTTGACTCAGACCACATTGCATTGGTGTCAGTGGATCTGAAAGAGTGGATTGGGTGTAGCCATGTTTGCTTTTTTAGCAAATATCAGATAACAATGACATATGATGAAAGATCCACCTTATTTTATTTGCACAACATATTTGATTAGAAGTGAGGGTCTGCAGGCTCACAGGGCTGATATGTAATAAATGTTAATGATTCAGTGTAGAGTTTTATTGTGTGATGATGCTTCAGATGCTTTTCCTCTTTCCATTAATACAATAATAAACAGTAACAATTTTGACTTAAAAAGCTCCAAATTTAATTATGCTTAATTTCTTTAATATATCAACAATTGGATAAATGACTAATATGTAGATGCAAGTGAAAATGTAAATATCTATCTAGATTGATTCGTCATAGTTCCATAGTTTATTGAACTTTTACAGTATTAATAATGTGGAAAAGTTTGCTCTTGCATTTGAGTCCTACAAAGAAGTATACCAAAAAAAGTACCAGAGGTGAATCAATTTATTTGATATACAAAAAGTGTGAAAAAGCTAAGATCATCAATAAATACACGTGTGTATGGGCAGTGACGGTTTACAGTATACAGTCCCGTTCCAAAAGCTCTGCTGCCATCGAACACTTTACATACATGCACAGATTTTTTCCTTTTGACTGCACGTCTACTCTGCACCGTTCACAACTTACAGTAAGTGACTCACATCGCGGTGGCTCTGTTTTCTGCCCACAGATGCCTACCCCAAAACAGAGATGGTCTATACTTGGACCAAAGGGCCTGAGCATTCAGTGGAGGTCCCACCTGAGTCCTCCAGTCTCGTTCAGTATGACCTCATCGGCCAGACGGTGTCCAGTGAAACCATCAAATCCATCACAGGTGAGACTTCTCGTCCTTTTACCATTTTGAGTTAGCAACTGAATTCTAGTGAATGCTTTTAAGCAAAATGGCTTATTTATACAATTTAATTGTAAAAAAAGTGTAAACTCTGCTCTTTTTCATTGAAAGAGATGTTCAGCTGTCTGTTTGTATTGTACAATGTCCAACCTGCTACATTTGCCACGTCTGCACTGTATTTTCCACGTGAATGACCGGACAGATTCTGCACAAATGCAGCGCATGTGGAAGATATTGGAAGGATTCGGAGCTCCAGCCTCTTGAAATCAATCATGTAAACATCATGAGTTGAGGCATTTCAGACGGCCTATTTCAGTTCCCATAAATACTTTAGGATCAAAAAAGATATATATTTTAGCAGCAGAAAGTTGCAACAGGTGGCATGTGTCCATTTGGGTGAAAATGGACGTGGTTACTAAAATATAGAGGAGTACAAAAAAATGATCAAATAGAATCAAATGTGACGTCTGTCCAAAGCTGCATTTACTGAAATCTGTCAGCCTGCAACTTTACATTCTTTGTTAATCAAACTAATTCATTTCTTGCTGATCCTCCAGGTGAATACGTGGTGATGACGGTCTACTTCCACTTGAAACGTAAAATGGGCTACTTCATGATTCAGACATATATCCCCTGCATAATGACAGTAATCCTCTCCCAAGTGTCCTTCTGGATAAATAAAGAATCGGTCCCGGCACGCACAGTCTTCGGTATGTAGCCCTCACACATCCCTCATCCCGCACATCTTTTCCTGTTTATTTATTTCATGCCTGCACGCCAGCAGAGCAATCAGAGCCAGTGTCTCCACTCTGCACAACAAGGTGATGTTGCAGGGTGAGGTGATTATGGGGAATATAAAAAGATGCTGTTTCTTTTTTTTAAGAGTGTTACATGAAATGCAAATTCACTGCTATTAGTTTTAAAACTAGTTTGAAATGCAAGAATGAACAGCTGACGGCAATATGAAAAATTGTTTTGATGCATCTTCCAAGCAAAGACCACAAATTTGGGTGTACACAAATTGTCTTGGCTCAGATAGTGGATGACACTAAATCTTCTCAAGCTGTAATATAAATATGCCTCTAAATAGCTTGAAACTGTAATAAAACAGATGAGAGATGCCCTGAGAGAGTATTTAACATAGTTGTTATAGGCAAGATGCCCCAGGGGTAATTTGGATTTTAGGTTTATTTTACATAATGATTACAGTCTAAGAGTATTTTAAAAATCCGTTTATCGCATACACAGAGTAAAGTAACCTCTTTTTAAAAGTCAAAAGTTAATTGAAAAGGGCGTTTGCTACTTTAATGACCTGGTTTAGCTTTAAAAGGTTTCGGCCACAAACAAAAACCACCAACAGTATTTCAATTCCATCACCATCACCAGGTCTATGACAGGATTAGGGTTAACTCCTAACTAAACTTTTAAATCTAAATACAAAATGTAGTTAGCAGCAGAGTTGAAGGGAGGTTTTGTGACCCGATGCGGCTGGGGTTGGGACCGATGCTAAGCTAACGTTAGCTGTTGATGGTCTGTAAATCCCACCATACAGAAATGCTGCCTGCCATGATGATTTACAGGAACTGGAGACCAGACTAAATATGGCGCCCATACCGCTAGCTACCAGGTATACTTCCGGGTTCACTTTCGGGTTATGCGGCCCACTGAATATGCGCAGTAGTGTTTCCTCCTACTGGCCCCGCCCCCGAGTTCCCACTTGGCCAATAGACTTTACATTGTGGTGATGTCACTGATTTTTAAATCGCTTTTCTCTGCTCCAAGAAATATTTACAAATATAAAACCTCCCTGGATCAAAAATGTATAATAGGAAGAGTCATAACTGACATTTTCTGCAGTTCGAGGTGTCCTGTGAACAGTTTTACAGATGTCTCTCATCAAACAGGAAGCAAGGCTGAGTAACGCTTTACTTTTGCTGCTCTGTTATTACTAAAGTAATGTTTTACTTTTTCCGTGTGCAGTGTAATGAGCATATGAGTAACGTTAAAAGGGAATAATGAGTACATTATTACAGATATTAAATAAGTAGCGTTGTTAGCCTAACACTGGTTAGCAGTTGGGTTTTAGCTAGCTAGTTTTAGCTTTTATTTCCTTCCATGTAAACATGATATGTTGTCTTATTCCTTTCAGACATCATGGTATTAGTGTATTTTTTAATTTATTTTAATCATTAAAAATAAAATAAAAATCTGAGTACCTAGAAAAATATAAAGAAGACTGAAGATGCACCCTGGAGCATTTTTACTCCAAACTGCTTGGGCCTTTTATAATAGTAAGAAAGTTCATATAATAATAACTTAATAATTTATTCTATGCAGTTGTTGCAGTGATACTTAATGTTAATGTTACAGTTCAAATAAGTTACATTGCTTATAGAGAGTGTGATGTTATTACCTTATCTGTTTTTTCAATCACATTTTTGAAGGTTGTTGAATTATCCATCATTTCTCCATTATCAGTTGCTTTCAGTTTTTGGCTTGTGACCCACTTGCGGTCTCCCGGGCTCCCCTGGCACAATGTTCGGGTCTCTGTCCTAAAATGGACTATAATAAGAGGCAGGACGACAGACAGAAGTGCTGAAACTAGACCAGTGTTGTTTTATTATTAAGGGACGTCTCATTCTTGTAGTTGTCGACCGCGATCCTCCGCTTATGCTGATGGAAAGTCATTCAATGATAATACCGTCGACACTTGTCCTCCATTTTAAAAGTAGATCGATGATATATTATGTTTTGGAGCATCATTTTCAAGAGGTCATTTTAACTTATCACCGTGACTAATGGGAGAGCAACATTTGGGTTAGGGTTGTTATCAATCAATGCAGCAGAACAGTCTTTTTTTATTCCACATTTTCTTCTTGTCAAAACCCGACCTGAGCGGGCTGCAGATTCTTGGTGAGCTCACTTCTTTCTAACTCTGCACCCCCAAATTTCTTTTTTTTCATTTTCAAACCTGTAGTCGACAGCACCAATAACCAATTCATCAGATTTCGTGAGGCTCCCTGTGGAGTCACAAAAGGCTTCATAAAGAACTCCCTCAGACCTGCGAACAGACCATCACTTCCCCTTTAATTATAATGACAGGCTTGCTGATGCCTGGCAGTGGCATTTAGTCAAACTATGACAGCATACTGAATCACTATTGGTGGCCAACCTCCCTAATGGTTTTGCTGCTGGTGACACACACACACACACACACGGCACCTGTCACCTGTATCCATTCAGTGTGTATTGGACACAGTGTGTGTTTCTGCTGTTGCCTGTACAGTTTGTGTTTGGAGTTTTTGCTGAGCAGACAAACGCTGTGTGACCCTCAGTAGAAATGTCTCTGTTTCGTGCCGTTTAATAAAGCACTGAGGGATCAATGCTGCTCTCCTGCAGTGACCAGTGTATCTAACAGTCCAGCTGCACATCCCCTGCCTCCCCGCTCCAAACTGTCCACAACAATAGAGGCTTCACAGCAGCACATCTATTGTTGCATCAGTCGAGCCTCTGAGGCAGCGGATTTCTGCTGTTATCTACTGCGTTTAAATGTGTGTGTGTGTGTGGCGTGGTTGGGGTGGGTAGGGACGAGGGTGGTCTGTGTTTGGATGTCTCCTCTTCCTCCCTGCAGCCACACTCTGTGTTGACTTTCTGCCTCAGTGACTCAACCAGAGAGTCCTGCTACGTGCATGGAAGACAAACAGGAGCGGAGGGAGGGTCAGAGTAAAAGGCACATTTTGAACAATCTCATTCAAAGCATCATGAGGTTGGCTTCTACTTTGTCATTACAAAGTTTAATTCCCACTCACTTATGCTGGAAATCATAGATTGTATATAAAGATGGACGACGCGTCTTCACTTCCTCCTACTGTACAAAAATGAAACCAAAATATCCCACATACAGGTGCTGGAGACGTCATTTGAAGCCAGACTTTGCGCAGTATCGAGGTTCCCACCATACACTTGCCTGAACCAATCACAGCACGCTCACAGCTGTCAATCATGACGTGACACAGTACACAAACAGTAATATACAAACAGCAATTTGTTGTCCAGGGAGAGTTACGAAGTAGGCCAAGCATATAGACTTCCCAGAGTGTGTCGTCACAGTGAGGCTGGCAAGGAAACAGCACCATATTCAGAGATTCTTTGCACAGATGGCTGGATGAAGTGGTGTTTAGAGGTGTCGGCAGATTTTTTAACTTTGGGTTGAGCTTGGCTGCTGCTTCCAGACTAGACTTTATGCTAAGCTAAGCTAAGTGACCCCTTGCTCTAGTTCTGCACTTGACGTACAGATATGAGCTGCATATCAATCTTTACTTGAAAAAACTGAATGTGTTTTTCCCAAAATATTGAACTATTTAACTGAGTTGCGTGTATCTTTTAAACTGTAATTCGGCAGCTGTTTTTCTATTTATAGGGTTAGTTAAAGTACAAAAATATCTCCTGCAGGCTGCAATCCTGTTATTGTGCGGAGGTGAAAATGAAACAGTTGGTGTAAAGATCTAATTGAGTGATGAGAAGCTCAACTGTAGCACCTCAATCAAAAAGGTGCCTGGGTAAAGTGAAATTATTTCCTTCACTCCACTAAAATGCAAACACCCGAATCTGCCTTAGTAGAGTAAAAAAATGACTTTCATATAATTGTTCTGATTTTATCATGCTGTACAGCACTGCACTGTTTGCACCTTGAGCTCCAGAGCAAGTGGATTATTATTTAGATAGTTGGGAACAAGAAAAAAAGACATGAATGTTTCCAGTATATCTATTAACCATCTGTCGTTTTTGCTTATGATGAGAACAGCTTTATACGTCCTCAGTCTGTGGCCTCAAGCCACAGTTCACCTATCACTGTCATCCAGCTGCTTTTGATTGACAGGTAATTATATGGCGGTCACGTCCGGGCACAGGCGGGTGACTCCGCAGCACAGATGGTTCCAGGTCTCCAACGTAAAAGGGATTTTCTCCAAATCACATTATTGCTATTGGTTACCAATGTCAAGGACGGGCGATGAACTACAGGCTTATGCTTCAACCTTCAGTTGTTGTAGGAGCCACACGTGACATTGCTTGCTGGCCAGATTGGTGTCTTGTGTTATGTTTTTAGTCTCAGTTCAATGTGTCCTTTAGCTCTTTGACGTTTTTAAACTCCCTTTACTTACATTGTTCCCACATTTAGAGTCTGCAGTTGCTGCCGTGGAGCATGAGGAGACACAGGCCTACTTTAAGCAGCTGTTCGCTCTCGTGACATATTATCTTTGGATCAGACTTTACTACTTTATTTGGAAAAATAATCCTATTGATCGGGTTAAAAGCTCAACAGGCGGAGCAGCCTTTGACTGAATCACAGTGAAAAACAAATAAGAAAAGAAGAGGTAGCTACAGTAATGTCAGGAAACCAAACATCGTTGCACTGAAGGAAAAGATCGTGCTATACGCTGTAGGCTACAGGTTAGCTAGCTAGTTAGCCCTTGTGGACCTGCGGACCTTCAGTTATTTATAATTTTACTTATAAATATGTTTATATTTACAATGGATCAAATAACTGTATGTAATGTGAATGATGAACTTGAATTTATTGTTTTAGTTCACTGTCACAGCGCTCATCAACCTTACTTTTAGCTAACAGTCATTTCATGTTCACTCCCGCTTTAGCTCTGTTTTGGTCTCTGCTAACTCCTGATGAAAATATTTAGCTGCTAAATTTCCACTTTCTTTTCCAGCTAGTTGCTAACATTGTCAGTCTCTCATTTAGTGCTGAACAGGCAGCTGTTTTTAGCTAAATAAAATCACTGTACGCTACCTGCCCAGCACCACACAGCAGACAAAGCTAGCGACTAGCTGGTGAACACAGTGGAGCATTTACCAGCTGACGAGCCAGATATTTCCCTCAGGAGTTAGTCGAGACAAAAACAGCTCAAGGAGAGTGAATACTGAACTAACAATCGCCACGTAGCAAGAAACATGACTCCAAATTAAGGCTAATGTAGCTCTGTGTATGTTGGATGTGTAAACAGGAAAACGCTTTACGGTGATAAATGTGTGTTTACCGCATTTTGTGTCCAAAATTAATTAATTAATATAGGTGTAAATACTGTGGATCATTTTGTGCATGTCTCCCATTTCAGAGAGCCAAATGTACTTGGTTCATTATCCCTCTACTTTCAGTTAATGAAATATGCCGATGGAGACCAACATAATGCACACGGGTTATTGAACTGTGCAAATGATGATCACCATTTCTTTGGCAGTGACATGAATGAAAGTCTGTTGCAGGATGTTTCATTCTGATCTATGGTGAGATGAACAATGCTGATCTGTGGGGAAAACCGCAGATTTAGTCCTTATTGTAATGATTGTATTACAAACTGAATATTGTCTCAACTCTCACTTAGTTACAGGCTCATATGTTTTATATTGTTCTGTGTTTGATACCACTGAAGGCATCACCACTGTCCTGACCATGACGACACTCAGTATCAGCGCTCGCCACTCCCTTCCCAAGGTCTCATACGCCACTGCGATGGACTGGTTCATCGCCGTCTGCTTCGCCTTCGTCTTCTCTGCCCTCATTGAGTTTGCCGCTGTAAACTACTTCACCAACGCACAGATCGAGCGGGCCAAAAAGAAGCCGGCCAAATGTCCCCCGGTGCCCCAAACCACTCCTGTCAAGGTCAAGGACACAGAGGAGGCCCTGCAGGTGATTTCTGTTTCCCTCAAAGTGGCAAATAGTCTGATAGCACTTAACTTCAAGGAGCACTTACACAGCATGCCCCTTATTATGTGCTTACTCTAACTGGCCTTTAGCCTAGACTTTTGGATGGCCAGGAGTGGGTCTGCCTGAGGATTGTCAGCTGTGCTCCGGCTCATAAGAGGATCTGAAATGTAGAGAAAACAGGAGAAATCTGATCCCAGGAGTTCAGTCTCAGCACCAGAAAAAGAATCAGGGAAGAGAATTGCATCAACACCATGATAGCTGACATATGGATTGAATCAGAATTCATGAAAATCCCATGAAGCTGTTTTAGAGCTCTTAGTCATATAATGAACGTGTTACAAATCAGAGATCATATAAGCGTAGCAATGTATTTATGGTCTTGCGTAAACACTAATTTACAGATGAGATGGCTGTGAAAAGAGGGGAGAAGTGCATATTTCTTAGACTTTATGTTCTTCCTAAGAGATGACATTAAATATGTATAGGACTACTGTTAAATGATCATTGCAGCTGACATAACACAGCAATGCATATGTCAGTTTTACACTAACTACTTTAAGTTGCCCCCTCCTGTCCAAATCCCAGTGTGGCGTAATCATGCCTGAATGCAGTACAGTGACAACGGCACTTCAGTGGATTAGTAGGTTGCCACGGCAACGCAGCCCGGGTACATCTGTATAGGTTTCAGACAGGCTCTGGCACTGGGGGAAAAGATTTATACCCCTTTCCTCGAGAGCAGATCCTGTTGGCGCTACCCAAAAAAAAAAAGGGCTTGGCACGAGGGGCAGGGTGTGCTGATGGTTCCAGCTCCTCCAGGATGAAAAGCAAACCCACTATCCTCACACAAACACACAAACACACACACACACACACACACACACACACACACACACACACACACACACACTTCCTCTGCTGCACAAGGGACCCAATAACACTAGATCCTTTCAGTTTCCGGGAGGGGGGGGGGGGATTATTCCTGCAAATGCCTTAGTAGAAGCATCACACTCTCCCTGCTGGAAAACTTAAAGTCTCAAAGGATAAGCTCCTTTGATGCTACACTGCATTACCGCCCCGATGAAGTGCTACCTAGTTTCTGTCTTAAGCTTGTGTGAAATTAGTGAAATCCTTGGTAAGTGACATCTGTATTGCACACACTCCATCGTCTGCTTCCAGATGAGGGCCACATGTGTCAGGGAGACTGTAATCAGATCAATATGTTAAGGTTTATGTTGCCTTTCAGAAAAGAAGAGCAAGTGAGCTTTACTTTGCCTGCAAACACCTTCAAACAGGAGGAATGTGAGCTTTATTTAACAAATCCTCATGTTTTCTCTCAAATGTGGGTTCACACTTCAACAACACAGCTTTACTTATTTCATGATCATCACTCAGGCCAGATCTTTAGCTTGATATGCATAATATTATCCCTTAGTAAATACCTTTATGTATCAGAGTTTGTACATTTTTTGGGAAGGTTTCTACTTTAACGGAATATAAAATCCTCTGAAACAGCTTACAGACCCAGGCACTTAAACTCTTCACTTAAAGAAACTTCACCTTAATGACTGAATGATGAAATTGGCAGCCTGACCGATACTGGAGCTTTGAGACTGAAACTGATCAATATACATTTTTTAAACATAAGCACAAAAACACCAATGTATGGAAAGGATTCTTTAAATTTAAAATCATTAAATAATTGTGAACAAAACATGTACAGTAGGACGTGGAGCGGCATCGTCCATCTTTATATACAGACGATAGTTTAAATACAAGGACCTCCCATTATAGAGGTCTTTTTGTTGTTTAGAGGTATATCATTATCGTTTTTTTTCTCTTTCGCAGCAGAATCCTGATACTAACGGTAACCTCAGAAAGCGGATGAATTATATTTCCCAGCCAGAGCCCAGCAGACACCAGAGAGCCCAGTCCACCACCAACATTTCGGGAGTGGGAAGAGCGAGGCAGCTACGACCTTTAGCCAGTGGAGCCAACGGCAGCTCCTCCACCCTCTCGCCCTCTAGCCCCAAATCTGAGAGCCTGCTCAGCGTGGCCTCCTCCTCCGCCCAGCTGGTGAAGAGTACGCCCCAGGCTGCAGCTTCCACACCAGACGTGATGGAGGGGACGCCGTGCAAGCAGACCACCGCCGCCTCGTCTCTGCAGCATCTGCTGGGGCCCAAGCTGGAGCGCATCCAGATGATGGGGAGCAAACTGGAACTAAAGCAGACGCCGTGCTCCCAGCCCACCACTGCTGGTATGGGTGGAACCAGCAAAATTGACAAGTATGCACGGATCCTGTTCCCAGTGTCCTTCGGGGCTTTTAATATGGTCTACTGGGTGGTTTACTTATCAAAGGACACAGTGGTGGCTAACGGTGGCTAGACTTTGCTCTGGCAACAAGAGCGAAGACTCTTTCTTTCAACAGATGGGAAGTAAATAAGGATTATTGGAATCGCAAACAATAAGAGGAAACTATTGTTCTTGGCAAACAGAAAAACAAAATGTGCTCGCCAAGCACTTCCATGTCCTGCAGAGCACACTGAGAATACATTAGTTTTTTTCTTCCTAAGGTCCTCGAACAGAAAGCACGGGAACAAATCAACCTAATTAGAAATATGTGACTCAGCAGAAGAAAGAAGAACACCTGCACACTGGGATGTGCTACTGTCTCTTTGTATCGTGCTACGTCTGACTGGGAAGGTTTTCATTGGCTTCAACTGCCTCAGGATCCTTTTTGGCCTGCAGTCAAGATAAAGCACGGGATTTTTTCATTTTCCTATTTTTGTACCCTGCACCTGGCAAGATGTTGGGATGTGTGCCCCACTGCTGTGAAATGAACTGCACCAACCTGTAAATATGTACATTTATTAGGACAAAGGGATTTATATTTAATGATTACAGTGTACTTCAGTTTGAACATTAAGACGTGATGCTTTGGTGCCAGCAGGCTAGATAATGCAGTTAGATTATGTGAGAGCACAAAGGGACTCTGGTAGTGGTTTACAGGGGAAACTATAATTACTGAACACTGCTTTAATGACGGTCAAACTAAAATGAAATAGATTTTGGTTTTGGTGAGCTTGAAAGTCCTCAAAGCGTGATGAGCGGAGCTTTGGCCGGGACCTGATCAAACCTGGAAATCCTCTCTTTTACAGAGCGAACTTGCAAAGCATCTTTCTTATACAAAATGGATGAACTAATCTGAAAATGCTGAAAATAAATGTGGAGATCAGTCGGGCAGAACGTAGTAAAGACACGTTATTAATTCATGTAATATTTAAGCTTCTTTCCTGCTTAATGGGTTGGCAAATAGTAGACAAAGACTGTGCAAGGGATTAAAATACAGTCATAGAATGAACAGACAGAGGGAACAGAAAGTACAGCCGTTCATGACTAGATCACTGCAGCAATAAAACACTGAGCTGGTTGTTTGTTCCACATGTACAATTAAGGAATGTGATGGAACTGTTGAGCTGCTGCTCCAGCAAAGAGACTGCCACCTCCTTAAACTGAGTCTAACAGGTGTGACTTCAGGTGTTTCCGTACCCTGTCAGATTGAACACATCACATTATTTCACTGAGGAATAACTGTGTAAGGACAGCAGACTAAGCCACTAATTAACTTCACTAATTAGACTCCAGGATGTCAGCTAGCAGGCTAGCTATTTCCCCCTGCATCCAGTCTTTATGCTAAGCTAAGCTAACAGGCTGCTGGCTTTATGCTCATATTTAGCGCACAGACATGAGAATACTATCAATCTTCTCATCAAACTCTCGGCAAGAAAGCAAATTAAACTCTTTCTGAAAGATTATCTCAAGTTTTTTTCAGCTCTCGTTGACCTCTGTGGACACAAAAGACGGGACGTACCGTCAGACAAATTTCTGCTGTGAATCAAACTTTTTTTCCACCCGATGCGTTCAGATCACTGTCCTTCTAGCGATGTAAAAATAGCCCAGAAAACCTTCGACCATCGTCGGAGTAATAGCCTCCTGTGTGATCACGACCTTGAGCAGTTTCGTCCTCTGGTGACCCTCAGATTTAATGAAAGAGAAATGCAGATAATCAAATCTTTCACTGTGTGAAGGACGTCATCACCTAAATAACCCACAACGTGACGTCAGAAAACTGTCCTGTTATTGACTGGTAGAGGTGGATTAGGGGCTTTATTGTCATTGAGTTCTTTCTATAGACAAAGTGACATTTCCAGTGATTTCTTGCAATTAAGTTGTGATAACTTGTCATTAAGTGCAGACGAGACTAGAAACCATCACAAAATTACAGTTTTGGTCAATAATTGGAGTGTGTCGCATCCCAACAGATGCACCTCAACTATTCCCTCATCAATCAGGAACAGACTTATTGAAACACCAATTTAAAAGATTTCCTCAGTAAACTTTGATGCAGGAATCACAAATATCATGCTCGCCTAATTTTCTCTGTCCATTATTCAGTGGAGACCATTTGTAGAAGTTGAAGGTTAAACGTTTGGAGGATGGGTTCAGCTCCACTCTACACCTCTGCAGACAGAGGTGTCATACGGAGACGGTGCATGATGTAGTAGGTGCCTAGTTTCTCGCTCTAACAGCCATATCATTCACGCAGTTGTAGTTGTTGGCCCTCGTCGATCTGTTGGTCTAACAGCAGTTATGATGCTGCCACGCAGCGACGAGATACACGCAGGCTGATGGACAGATCAAGATGCCCGCAGCCGCTCACCTCGCCTGAACGCAGTCATGTGTGAAATTGATTTAGCCGTTGTTACCTCCCTGTTGGCCTCACTCGTTCTCTCTCTCTTTGTCTGTCTCTCACAACAGTGAACAAAATATATCTCATGAAAACACAGAATACTCGTGTACTAATGAGGACTCTGTCAACAACAGATTGATGTTCAGTGTTTGTGTGGCATGCTCGAAATGTGTGCGTGATTGATGGAGCTGCCAATGCCAGGTTGTGGGTTTTCTGGTGTTTTGGGGGTTTTTTGGGGGGGGGTAGACATGCTGTTGTAGTTGACTGTTAAAGACAGTTTAAGATGCTCCACACGCTCACTGTGCTATTTTGAAAGCTGACACGGTGCCGATTTTTGGAAAGTTCAGCCCCATCCTGTGTTCAAGCTCTCTATTAATCATTGTCATTTCAGCAGTTTAAATAGTTCAACAGCATCAAAATAGCTTTTTCAGAAACTGGAAAGTGCAGATGGCTGGAAAAATGGGCCATTCCTCATAGTTTTAGAAGACTTTTAAAGTAAATCGTGGTGTAATGCTCCCTCTAGTGGCCCAGCGTTGTATGTTTTGAGGGTGTGCTCTTTATATTCATTTTGAAGGAGAGGAAGTTATCCTGCTTGTTGTTGCCATGCAGGTATATTAATTAACACGATGATGAGAGTTTAATTCAGCTTGTACGGCCGACTGGCTACCAGAACTGTTCATTTTCAAAAAGAACACGCTGCAGGCTCAGGACACTGTTTCCATTTCGCATTGCATTGCATATTATTGGGTCTACCGCAAAGCCACTGAATTAAACCAGTGAAACAAAACGTTAACCGCTGACCCTATTAACTGCACATGAACTAAATAACCACACTGGCAGAAGAGTGTTGAAACAGACCACTGAGAGGACGTTTTCTTTTTTCTTTTTTACTCTAGAGGCTCAAAAGTTTGCTTCCCCTTAGAAGTGTTTCAATTCTTTGTTTCCTGCTGACACAGCAAAGTGATTTGGGATTTAAGGACACAAAATGTACTCAGAGTAAGGGTGATCTGACTCACCTTGTTTTTAGGAAATATACGTAAGTCCTTATCCTCATTAAACCTGTGTATTTTTATAGAGAGCATTTTAAATATCGGTGATATAAAATATGACTAAAGGATGATATACCTTGTCCAGCCAACGGAGTACAAATCCAGTAATGTCAGAAAAAACTGACCTTAATTAACCGCAAAGACATTGTGTGTTATGTTTTGCTGCATTCACTGTAGTTCTGCACACATGAAATATATTCACTAGCTGTATGTTGCCAGATTTATTAAATAACTCATTTCAGTCTTACAAAGTGAGAAGTAAGGGCATGGTGTCATTACTCTTAAACACGTGGCTTGATGCCTGGTGAGGACAGGTGTTGTCTGTGTGTCGGTTGGTGTGACTTCTACATGTTGAGGGAGATGAGCCACTAGAGGGAGCAACATGCTGTGGCTGCAGGTGATCAGATGGCTGATTTGCATCTTGCTTTAGTAATTCCCTTGTGAAAGATCTATGTATATCATTATCATTGTGTTTGAGGGGGGTGGGGGGGGTTCAGTGTCTCCAGCAAAATGAGAAATTGGTATATTTCGTGAGTCTAATCATCTTGAGCCACCCTCGAGAGATTAACACAGAAATAATGTAGGTCTACCCTCCCTGTTATTATTCCTATCACTCATCTGTCTTCATAGATGAGGATCCCTCAGGCTGAATCTTGCCAGTTGGGGAGGTGGGTTGCTGATTTAGGGTGCGTATCTGGGTTTTTTTTGGTGTGAAAATTAAGAGAAATGGGCCTCAACTGTCTTCATATTGTATTATTGTGTTTTGGAAGAGCTAAGACACTTAACCCTGAACTCTCATCACCAGTGTCCTATAACTTGTGTATGTTTTGATTATACATTTTGCAATGAAGGATCCATCTCACTGTTTTATCATAAGTCTTACATGTATGTCTGATACTGTGTGTTTTTGTAATTCACAATGATCTTTACTGATATTCTTTTTGGCACACGTTTCATGCTCTGTGAATCTGAATGGTTTCATGTGTAATAAGACCTCACTTAACCCAGTCTTTTGAATGCCAGGCCAAGATAATTAACGTGTGGGCCCTTGGTAGTTCATGGGATAAGGCATTCGAATTTGTATTATACTTTCAAGCACAAGTGAAAGTCATTTTAGGGGGTTACTAATCTTCCAAGTGAGGAAGGAAGACATGACTCCCATCGTTTGGTTTGTCACGACATTTACACACCTAAAAGTTCTCCTCTTCTTTTGATGGCCCGTGTCATGTGGAGCAATGATTTCTGCAGTCATGATCTTGATGAAAGCCATAAAGCAATATTTAGAGTATTAGATAAGCCACACAAAGACAGCAATAATGTATTCAAAAGCATAGAACATGACATACAGTATGTACACAAACTTAAATTGCTTCCTTACATAAACTAAAGCTGCACCAAATTACTCATTACAATGCTTTTCCATTATGTAAGAATTTAAGACACATAATAATTTAACACATAATAAAACACTAACAGACCCTCGAGTTGTACTAATATTTTAACAAAAGTGCAGAACTTCTGATTTTCTGCAACATTTCCTGAATTAAACTGAAATGTGTTTTGTGTACTTAGTATATTGATGCCACGTTGAATTTATCTAAAACAACAAACTGGTACTACCTGCACTGTTTGTCATCCTCTCAAGTTGTTACAGTCAATATGCTGATGAAAATATTTTTTTGAACTGTTTTGTTTATTAGTCCTTATCCAATGCACTGTTTTGAAGAAACATAATTAAACATGTTAGACAAATCCCTGCTTTATGGTGTAACTTCATCTGGTGAACTGGCAAAAGATGTACGCTGTTACAGACACCGACGATGTGTCAAAGTCCTTCTCTTGTGTCAGTCTAAGTTGGTGATTATTAGCTAGGAGCACAATTATTCACTCTTAAAGCGGTGTTGATATGGCTAACGTGTTAGCTAACAGTTGCTGATTTACAGATACAGCAGACACGGAGAAGCATTAGCATTCATTTGGAGTCGTGTGTCTGTTTAACTTGTTGAATGTACATCCAGTGTTCATTCTGCCTTTCTCTCTGGTTTGGTCTCCACCAACTGCTGAGGGGAACATCTTTAGCTGCTAAATCCTCCACAGTGATCACCAGCTAGTTGCTAACGTTGCCTGCTGTTCGGTGCACAGGCAGCTAGCGTACAGTTAGCTTGGTTCCAGACCTCTATCATCTCCAGTTTGTTCAGTGATTAAAAATTTTGAATAATGAATGAAGTTTAACAATTCAGTCTGATATTCAGAGTAGCCTACTGTTGGTTTATCAGAGCTGTGAGAGGGAACCAAGACAATGAGCGAAAGATGCTAAAATGCTCCATATACCTGAGGGAAACCTTGCTGTTAAGTAATAATTCTCTGTGGTTTTATTACTTCAAACAACACCTTTCATATCACACATAGTCATTTGACACAGTTTAAATAAATGTACCAAATATCCACCATATAAATCTATAAAGTGTCTCAGCAGAGACTACTTGTACTCTCTGTTAATGTGCCAGCAGTGTTTCTGGGACTCCTGTTATGATATGGTGATTACATTAAACTATTTGCAGGCCAAGAACGAGCGTCAGATAAGCTGCTTGCTGCATTCAGCTAAAAGCATGCAGGCTACATAAAGGGCTAATCTGATAAGCTTGCATAGGGAAGAACAAGTACAGATGTTGAGTGAGTTAACAGGAAATGCATTTAAAAAAATGAATTGTCTGACTCAGGTGGTGTTAGCATGAAAGGCAGCAGAAAGATATATTCTACAATTCACAGGTTAGACATTAAAGGGGCTGCATACAGAAACACAACTAACGTGGCCACATAACAATTCATAGGTTGTTGTTTGCCTCTTGCTCAGAGTTATAACTAATAAACAGTGGTCTTAAAAACAACTGTTTTCTGTATGTATCAAAGTATTAAGAGAAAGAACAGCATATTGCATTGTTACAGGGTACAGTGTGACCATGAATCTGAGCAACATTGTGGATGTTTCAAGGAAGATAAATCTGATGGGATTTTATTTTAAAATGACCTTATTTCCAACGACAAGCAAACTACATTGTTCCTTTATAATATTGGGGTCTTTAAATAACTACGGGGTACATCAGTGTGTTTACTTCTGAACAAAGGTCCAGGGGACAGCGTATTGTCATGGATATTGTCATGGCCTCACCGGCAAACTTCCTTACTGGGTGCTCGTTTACGGCCTTGTGGCTCCGCCTGACATCGGCGGACAGAATGTAAGTTACAAAGTTATTAAACTTATTACAATATTGAAAGTTTCCTGCCTGGCAATTGTGTTCCACCAGCTTTACAGCTCTTCAGGGTGAAAGCTTTCTTTTTCTCAGCTCTGTGCACGGCCTCCTTTCATCCCAGGAAATAAATACAAATATAGTAAGAAACACCCGGTATGAATCATACAGGCTATGGTTAATATAAATATATACTCTCCTGAGAGCGGGGAAAGGGTGCAGTTAATGTAATATTCTTCCATATTTTCAGGCAATTTGAGCCAAGCTGTTCTCATATTGTAGTTGCAGAGTAAGTTAGACAACACCAAACATTGCGTTACAGTGTAACTACACGGTATAATAACTACAGTATACGTTCTCTCTCGTAGGTAATAAGTACTGTAATAATAGAAAATATTCCCCCGGTACATAGATAGCCCAACATTTAAAATAGAGAAATTCAAAAGCAGGCAACAAGACCAGTAGATCTTCCATGTGTCCACGAAAAACAGCAGCTGGTAAGTTAGTGTGCCAGTTTTGCGTCACAGCCTATCATATGTGCAGAGTGTGACGACCGTTGGCATCCGGCCATTCAAGACCAAGAAGAAAACAGCAACATGGGAACTCTTCGGAGCTTTAAAATCTTTCCCTTGACATCTGGTAATGTTAATTATAGATCCACTTAAAGAGGCAGTAAATATTAAACTCAACAAATAGATGCAGTTTCATTGAACAGGGTTGGTACAACTTTGTAAGAGTCAAATTCAAGCACTTTCAAGGTATCCAAAACAAATTCTTGAAGCCTATAATTTTAAAAATACATGCCTGGAGTTGATTCATTTCATGCGGGATGATGAAACACCAGATTATGTTGAAAATCAAGCATTTTTCATGAAGTATATTCAAATTCAAACATATTCCTAACCTTGAAAAACAAACCCTGATTGCTCCCCCACTGTTTGATCCAAAGAATTAAAGCTGCCCTTATCAATATAGGTTCTATTAAAAATGGATCATGTGACTACATGTAATGTGAATGTGTCACGTTTTCACATTAAATCAGGTGTTAAACAGCTAATGCTACAGTTCTTCTTCACCTGGGCGTCTGCCAGCGTGATTGGCTGCAACAGCGTGACGTCATGTTGCGTTTCTCCAAAAGTTGATTCTGTTTTAACTTAAAAACTACAGGGAAAATTTGCGTTTTCGCTGATTTTGTCTGAATACGCGTTAGTGATGAAGCCACAGAAAATTATCATCTGACGCTGCTGTTTATCTTCTGCTGTTTTAGCTTCTTTCAGCTCAAAGTTTTGGCACGCAGCCTCACTGTTTTGTTCAATCTGATCGCTCTTATTAACCTCAGGCAGCTGTTTTAAGTCAAAGTTCGTCAGACAAAGTTAGGATCTAATTTGTGGAGCATTTCTACAGATGTTTCCCTCAGGAATTTATAACCTCTTCAAAAAACTCCTGCTAAATAAATAGCACTGGCAATGTTATGAAAGTGACCTTTTAATGTATATAAGCTAAATGTGCCTGTGATTTATCTATTGAGTTGCATAAGATACAAGAAGAAGTAAAAACAGGATGCAGAGATACGGCCTTAGATCACCTGAACATGAACTCTACATGAACTTTTATTCATCTCCGTCTGTGGAGCTCAGGGCTCAGCGTTTCTGCACTGCACACGTCAATCAAACACTCAAGTGTGTTCAGGCCTTTCACTGCTGCTCACAAATGTAACGTTTCTGTATGTGGCGTGTTTTTCCGTGGTCTGCTGATTGACAGTAGCTGTGACTTTGCATGCTAAAGACCCTGTCTTATTTATTTAGTCGAGAACACACCACAAACATTTACATTTGTTAACATACTGTGCTTGTCTTCACAGTGGCATTTATTCACATTTGTTCATTCAGAGTGACGTGTTCGGTGTCATTTCTGATCAGTTTGTTGGTGGTGGATCCCCCAAAAGTCCATTTCAAACTTCATTTTTATTATTATTTTCTTTGCTGTCTTGTGGCTCTTCTCTCATTGTTTTCCTGCTGACTCTGTGACGTGTCCTTAATAAAGAGTGCTAAGTGCTTTTGTACAACGTCCGATGAAGGCTTTGTGCCGAAACACATCAACAGTTTTTTCACACTGTTAGTTAAAAATAAAAATATCAAGAGAAGAGGTTATACTTGTTTATTATAGTGGCACCTTTTTCCTGAATTTGTTTAGGGGGAACATACTCATACTCAGTTATTACAAGCTTCATGTTTTTGTCTTGATGCTTTTATGGTTTTTATATCCTAGTCCTTTAAAACACATTTAAACTTCAGATCTGTGGAGTTAATAAGCAGTGTTTTCATTTGATATGTATCTACAGTAAACTTTAAATTATTCTTTATTGCCCATTTGATTTATTACTTATTGATGCTTTCACAGAAGATTCTCTTTAGCTTCTCCCTAAACTGAAACTTCAACACGGCATTATTCTTGCAGATGCCTCAATACATTCTCCAAATTGATTTTGCACACCCACAAATATGCATCCCAGCTCTCTTTCTGTGTTTGGTTGAGTGTGATACTTCTCTCCTCTACTCCTCTGAAATGTTCTTCAAGAAATGCCTGGTCTGGTCACAATAAACACAGCTGTAACTTACCATAAAAGCAGTTTTTCAAAACGAAACTCTGCACTTTATATCATCGACTATAAACAATGTCACAGAGAATTTCTGCATGTTTTCATGAAAACAACTGATGTTCACTTGATGTGACTAACTCAGACTGCTGAAGCTTCAGATTACCTTCCTCTAAACTTTACGATACACAACTTTTGCATACAATAAGCCATCATTTACAGTGAAAGTGCATTTGGAGGTGATCTTTTAAAGACCAGTATAAACAGGAGGACATGAATACAGCAAGCGCAATCTCTTTCCGTGTTCTGCCGGGCACCTGACTTTTGTTTGAAGACAGAATTGAAAAACTGTGAGTCTATCCTTTAGTGGCTGCATCCCTTTTAGTTGTTGTTGTTTAGCTGTGCAACAGCAGCGCAGGAATGTGTGGTGATTATGGTATGTTTGCCACAATTTCAGGATCACATGATGCACCCTGGCCGCGGTCATTACAAAAGAGATGGCTGTAAATCAACAACCATCACAGACACACCCATTAGCAGAATTTGAAACCCATTCAGTCCAATGAAATTTATCCTTTATCTAATGCCACTCGTGTGTTCGGGGGCAGGAAGTCAGTCAGCTCACAAAAACCAGAGGAAGCCCGTAAAAGTTGGAAGCAAAGTCTATTGAAACGAAAGGGGCGCCATCTTGACACGTGTTTTCCAGTTCTCCTAACACATCCATGGTTGCTGTGTGCATGTTGCCTCGTTTCCCCAGTCGAGCCGCTGTCGGAGGCCTGTGCTTTCCTGCTTTGCCAGGCTCTTGTGCTTCAGAGCCAGCAACATAAACGCTCCAAATATGAATATTTAATTTGACATGTTGAATTGAGGTCACCTTAGAAGGGGGACAGCAGCACCTCAGGGGACAGTACTGCAAGTCAACTGAGCCTTTACTATTAAGAACGATAAATGAAGGGGGGGCACGTTGGTTAATAACAGGCAGCTGTGTTTCTGTGTAACTCTGGGGGGGTGCTGCGAATAGAGCCGCTGCAAATTCGACAAAGGTTTTTGATTTTTTTAAGGAAACCTATCACTTTAAGAGTGTCAGAGCCTCTCGATGGGCTCCTCATCGTTTTTTTTTCTCTCTCTCAACATCTTTCTTCTGCCTTGCATGGCTTGTTGCCGAGGTAACGGGCCTCAGAAAGGTTTAGCATTTCCAGCATTGCCCGGTGAGTCGACTCACGCTGACATGCAGCTGACAACAACACGCTGCAGCACCGGCTCAGGTATTTTTCTCCACCAAAATGTAAGCGGGGTCAGCGGCCACCTGGTGCTCTACTCCTAATATCCGGATCATATTTCTGGTCCTTCACTGGTCATATTCACTTGGTCCTTCCTGTCCAAGAACTCAGTATGTGGAGTGAGATACTGAGTCTCTCCAGCAGAGGACACTGTGTGTGTGTGTGTGTGTGTGTGTGTACATTTGAATGGATTTTTGTGCAACATTGAGTTATTGACTTTATTTAGATGCACACGTATTTATTTTGTAATTATTCTAACAAGGAACATAATTCACTCAGCTTGTTTAAAATGCACAGCAGCAGCAGCAAGACACTTCTGGTCAGGTCGTCGTTGAGCTGCTCCCCCACTGATTGAAAGCACATAAGTCAATCCCTGCCTGTCTGAATCTGCATTTGTATGGCTCCCTTGGTATTCTTGCTGTTTACAGGTAATCTGTCTATTGGAGGCTAGCTGCTGCAAAATCAAACAAAGGGCTAAACTGTCTGTTACCACCGAAAGGACAGATTGGACTTACTCAGCTCTCCATTAATCATATTAATGATGACTGACTTTGCATATTTGATTGCACTTTGCATTTAGCATGACTTTAATCAATGTATTGACAGGATACATGTGTGTTTTAACATGCTAATGCTTAAGATCTTTCCCTTCCACATCATCATTTTCCAGCTGATCCCAACACACATAAAACCAGGGATGTGACTGGGATGTGAACGGGTTACACGTTTTGTTTTAATAAAATATTACCTTCCACTACATGGACCTGATCAATATGCATTGTCACTCATTGTGCCCATGTGGGACACACTCAGGCCAGGCAGTAGGCTGAGTGTGATGCAACATCTTGCAATAAACAACGTGCTGTAAGAGCAAGTAACACAGAGGCGAGCAGCGCAAGTGAAGCCCGACTTGAGAGAAAAACCGAAACATGCAAACACAGTTTAAAAGAATCAAATATTTAAAAGAGTTTGTTTGTCCCCGATGCCTTTGCTTTTCCTCAGCTAGCTGTTTCCTACCTGTCTGCTTTGTCGGACTTGATCACAGGCCCGAGGGTCACCGTTATTAAAGTGACCTGCCTCATCGATCACCTGTCACGTGTATGGATTAGAGCAGAGATCAATGGCACAGCCTTCTGGTCTGAAGTATAGCAGGAGGAGGCAGCCACTGCTTGATAATGGTCCGACCCTGAGGTCCAGTGCTCCGTTTTGATCTCTGTAGGTGTGTGTGTGTGTGTGTGTGTGTGTGTACTCACTTCTTTTCCTCCCTGTTAAATCAGGGTTTGCACGCCGATGATGCTGATGCAGCACAAACATCAACTTTCAATTTATATGTCGTATGTTGCTTATTAGGACTTTAAAACACAATCTGAAATGTCTATTCTATGATTTGTTTTTATTTAACACAGCTGTAATTTGTTGTTCATACACTCAAAAGATAAGGAGGCTCTGGGGCAAGCGTGTGCTGCTGGGCCAAGACTAATGCCACCTGACACCAATGATTAACACATCTGCACCATCAGAGCAAAACGTAACCAAAACAATTAAAAAAACAGCAAATTACCCAAACTAAGTGGCATGCAGTGTCACTTTGTTTGCTTTACTTAATCCGCTGATTCTGGGCGTTTCTCACTTATCCAACCAGATCTTGCCCCAATCTCAACCAGCCAATCACACTGCTGCTGTAAACTTTAAATCTGTTCTCCTCTCGCTTGCTGTCAGCTGTCATTTCAGTGCGGATTTGTTTGCGACCCTCCTCCACCCCCTTCACCTCCAGTTCACCACATTCAGCGTCCGGGTCGAGCTCATCACATCCAGCCATCCCTTCATCACCACCACCAGCACCACATGTGTCAAGGCTCCATCGCTACACCCCTTAAATATGATGACATGACGACAGGGTCTAATCGCTTAAGATTTCTCTTCTCTATTACGCACGGGTCAATAAATACCTGTTCACTCATACTGAAGTCTCTGCTGATTACAATCCAGTCGTGAAAGGAGTCATCATCAGCTTCATATTCTGATGTTGCTGAAACGTGACAAATGACTCACTTTCTCTGCAAGAATTCACATGTCTGTTAAGTTCAGCTCTTTGTTACAGTAATTCAGAGAAACCAAACCACTGAATATCTTAAGGGATTTATGGGTAATAAATACAGTAACTATCAAATATTTGTGCCTATTGTATTTTTTTCACTCTGGTTTCTCTGTGTATTGGTTGAATTAGTTGAAAGCACAAATAAATAAGTGCAAATAAGTATGTGGTGCTGAACGAACAGCTCCCAGAGTTCAATATAGAAGATGTGGCACAATTCAGAAGCAGTTCTATGGAAACCATTGTGTCATATAATTATGTTTTTATTTTGGATTCATTTAATTTGTGAGCTTCTGATTTGAGGCCGACTTGTTGTAAATACTGTAACTACAAAACATGTTTGAAAAGGTTGACATTTTCTACCACAATACACCGTCCTAGCAACAGTGTGTCGAAAACGTGTCGAGAGGGTCGTCCTTTCTCTCTGTCTCCCACACACACACACACACACACACACGTACAACAAAGAAAAACACCTTTTTATCAAATCCAATTTATGTTCAGACAGAAATCAGAAATCTGGATCTTGTGATACTGAACATGAGATCAATATTGGCACAGCAGTGTTCAGAGTGAGCACAGTTAACAAAATAACTTCACTGAGAATAACCAATTTAAGAAAATAAGTAATTAATTCTTAATTTAAAGTCAATCCTGTATCTAAGAGATGTTCAGGAACATCGTTAATGTAATGAAGCCTCCTGCATTATATTAACGTAGTCTCCAAACTGTGAACTTCTGCAAATCCTCTGTTAATATTTTAACACTCGTACAAAATGTACAGCTCTTCTTTTTCATATCATTGTACAGTCTTTATTCTAATTTGATCCAATTCTATTTAGCTAATTTCTCTATTTTATATTTGTATCCTTGACTTGCTTTTTAATGGCTACTTAAATATCTGTATATATTTATGCTCCTGTATGCACCAATACACCAAAGCAAATTCCTTGTTTGTAAAAACTTGGCAACAAATCAGATTCTGATGTAGCTTTTAGGTAACAAGGCAATTAACCTGTTTCAGTGGAGAGTGTTACTGTCCCATGGTCTAATTGTTGTATCAGAGGCTCTTCCATTCCACTAAATATACAACTCCTGACTCAACACCTTTACAAAATTAAAAGAAAATAAAGGCTCTGGCGAGTATTGATACACATCAAAGCAAGCCTCGTCCCTAAATGGTCGAACCCACATGCCACTTCCATTCAATATTCTGAGTAATCAATACTTGTGGGTATATTTACATCCTCACACACCAAGGTCTCAGCTGCAGGCTGCAGGAGGGAGGCTCAGTGCATACCAAACTGTCTTTAGGACCCAGTGTGTGTCCTCCTCAGCCTTTGTAGTTTTTGTGTGGAAGTGAGGGAGACTGAGATGTGCTTCTTGCTTATCACGATTCACATCGAGCTTTTCACCAGCTGAGGGGGGGGGGGAATGCCGAACAGGGCAATTTGAAGCCAGCATCAGCTCCCACTACTGCATGTTTTACATTTTTATTTAATTTTTTTTTAATCTTTCATTTAATTTCTCTCCATCTCATTGTTATCTGTTTTTTTTAATACAATTTTTGGGACTCTATAAAAGCTCCATGCATTTCGGGTGCATTCCTGCTGCTGGCTGGTCCTAAGATCTCTCAGCTTTGTTCTCATGACTGACTTGCACTCATTCAGTCTCATCAAAACGGGAGAAGGAGGCGATTTGTCTTTAACTTTCTTGCATCTTCGACGATTCCAGCTGCAGCAGGTACTTTCTGCTCTTCAGGTGAGTCAGATTTAAAAACAAAAATGTAAATTATTTCATTATTTCCCTGTTCTTTCAGACACAAAGCAAACGTTTATTTTATTATGGTATATTATCTGAGCTGCTGCTGGAAAGCGTGGGAGAGGAGCTTGATCTCCCTGACACATTTTCTCTATTATTGTCTGCATTTAAGGATTTATTTGTGTGATACAGCTTCAGATCGGTGTACTGACTTGATCCAGTATTCTTTGGTAACAGTAATGTTCAGTGAGTGGAGGCGTGAGACGTGTCAGTGAATACTAATTGCTGTCAGCTGCTGTCTCTGCTGCTGCTGCTGCTTCTTCTCCATCTATTTTTCTTTCATGCTAAGGGGAATCCCCAGAAATAGGTGTTGGATATAATGACTGTAGCCATAGGTCTCCACTGGCATGTCAGTCCGGTTAAACTGAGCCTCCGTTCCTTCCAGCGGCTGCCCTGCTGCGTGTAGGTGTTGCAGCAGCCATGTGGAGCAGAGAGAGCGCGTCTCCACGTCTCCTCTGCCTGCTGCTGCTCACAGGTCTCTGGGAAACCAGGTGAGTCCGAGGACCACTCACTCTGTCTCCTCTTTAGCAAGGTTCTTTTTGTCATTTTTTTTTTCATGCTGGACTCATTATCAGTGGACACACAATGCGCATGGGGAGAAAGGGGTGGGTGGGGGGGCAGTAGGCTATCCTCGGGGTGACCGTCAAAATAACCCGCAGGGCATGTGGGCAATTATCGAAGTATACTGTCTTGTTGAAAACGGAGCTCATAGCAGAACAAGTACAGTTCCTAATGTAGGTCTGAAGAACTCATACTGGTGTCCAGGGGTTATTTGACCAACTATGAAAGAAGACACAATGAGAGGAAAAAAACCATTAACAAAGATGTTTTAATTATTAATTAATAATTAAACATTAATTATTGTTTTAATAGTCTGTTCTAATTTAGGATAATAGCTACAGCAACAATATCAAGCATGAAATGCAATTTTGTGGACATTTTTATCACCAAGGAGAATACAGTAATACATCTGCACCTTCATTGTTACTAAGGCAGCCATTACTACTAGACGCTCACATCATCACAGCATGTGTAAACGTGTCTTTGGATATTGGAGGAGACAGTTTAGGTCACTTGAGCGCTCACACTACTACAGGACAGTTGACAAGAGAAAGAAACTGTGTCATTATGTCCATTATGTCCCCGTAGAGTAAGTGTAGATTCTGCTTGGCTCACAGTTTTTATATGTCACAGGTTTAAAAGCACAGGTGTACAGGCGTTCTGCTTAGAGCCATCATTAACATTATTAGTAACACCTTTGCTTTTCAAACTGAATGAAAAGTGAAAATGTTTGCTGTGACAGAATGGGACGAACAAGAAAACCTCCTGTTAGCCTAGCCTAGCCTAGCTTAGCTACGATACACAATATCTGTTGCTGTTAGCTAACAAGTAAAAACAGATGCAAAAAGTTTGTTGCTGTTCTTGAATTAGCTGGAAATGTTTGAATTGGTTAAAAATCACTTTTTTTTATTGAATTGCCAGCAGTTGTAGTTTTGCAGCCTCTGGTTTGTTGCAGTGCCAGAAATTGTAATGTAGCTCAGACATTCCTGATGTTTTCAACCAGGAGGCTGGAGGTCCGTGCAGCACGCACATGAACACAGCATAATTGACACTTACAAAAATGCATATCAGTCTCTGTAATGGTTATGCATGAGCTGATACAATTAGGAAAATGTCTTCTTCACAAAATCACAGTGCGTAACGCAGGCTAATGTTAACACGAAACAATACAAATAACAGCTGAACATATGTGAATTAATCTGGGTTTACTGTGAAAGGGGTCCTACACATGCTAACGCAGGTCTGATGATCTCTTTCTGATGCAACACTAAAAGAGTGTGTTGTTCTGTTCTGATGTGGGTGTGATTGAACATGTGGCAATGTGCTGTTGCTACGCTGGAACAAGTACTTGAAAAGATAAAGTAAAATATTCCTTGTCTATTAGGTTATAACACAAGTAAATCAGCTACATTAACCAGACACTCACTCAAACAGAAAATGCCCACATGTGAAAAATGATTAATATTGTATACACATTCCCTTTCCCTGCTTAAAGTAAAATATGCCCATAACCTGAGGCTGTTGCACCAGAGCTGTCCACACTGGTGATTATGTCGAGCTTTAATGTAGGACCTTATCTGAATTTATTTACCATGAATCTCTGGCTCTGATTACATTTGCATATTCAGTTGTGTTTTAGCTCCAAGATCAGATGGCTCACAAATGTTCTGCCTTGAACTGGGTCATCCATGTGGATGAGAAACAAAGTGTATGTGTGTGTGTGTGTGTGTGGGCACGTATGATGTCTGCCAGATAAAAACGAACCCCTTTTCTTTCCCCCCTGTTTTTTTTTTCATTAAATCAGGCCTCTGAGTCTAAATCACAATTCAATTAAATTCCTTTTAGTTGAAGTGTCCCTCAGCTGCTCATGCTGGTGCCGTGTGTCCGTTGACTAGGTCAGTGAATGCCGATGCCTCATCTGATGCCTTTAAAACCAATATCACCCTGTTTACGCGGATCCTGGACAGCCTGCTGGATGGATATGACAACCGCCTGCGACCTGGTCTCGGGGGTAAGAAGATTATTTACTATCACTGGATGTTTTCATTGAATGTCTGTGCTTTTTAGATGAACTTAGTCGCTTGAATGTTTTGTGCTCCTATTTGTCATGAACGTGTCTCTGTTTTTAAACGGTTGATGGCTCATTTTGAAGAGCAGTTCATTTGGCATGAACAGTTTTGTGAATAGTTCATTTAGCATCAGCTTTTGTAGTACAGACAACCGTTGGCAGCAATCCTCTCAAGAATAAACCAACAAACACACTCTGTGCCCAAACATTTAGGTTATATAACACTCGCTCCACTTCTTGGAAAGTAACAGCAGCCAAACTGACCACATTTAACCCCACAGAGGGCTACACTGCCGCTTGAGTTTTTCTGCAAAATGCCCCCTGAATCTGTCTGATATTGGAGGAAAACACAACGAACCGCACGGCTTCTTGAGAGACAAAAAAAAAACACTTTTCAAACACTTTTTTTCCAAACTTTCAGTGACTTGGAACGAACCCTGAAGTATGTTGTTTCGGTGCTGCATGGTTGTAATGTGAGTTCGACTGTAGGGACAGTTTTTCAAGTGATGCCAAAGTGAAATGTTGGAAAATCTGACTCAGAATTTTTATATTTTATTTGGTTCTTTACCTCGTTCCTTCGTGCATTATATATTATTAAAGATGGAGTTGGAGGAAAATGTAGAGTGGAGATCGTTGGAAGTCTGCAGAGCTAATTCTACGTTCTAAATGAAGAGAGAATATGATGAACAACTGAAAATCCCCTCAAGAGGTTGACCAGGAGATTTTTAAAACAACCCTCAGTCTATCTGGCAGCTCTGTGTGTACTTATATATAATTTTGTTCTAGTATTTGTGCATTGGATGTATTCACTTTGTGGAAGTTGTGGTTGTGATAAAAGTTAATCTATTGAAGAAGTGAAAGGTATAAAATATATAATATATTAGCCAGTTTAGCCATTAAAAATGATTATCACAGGCTTCTGAGAGGTTTGATCCACTTTGATCTAAATAATCACAACCTCTCCTTCCTCACCTCTCCCATCATCATCCATGTCTGGCATCTCATTTCCAGCTGGCCCCTCACCCCAAAGCTGAGCTCCTCCCTTAGGATTTGGTGCCATTTGAAATTCAAATTCCTGGGGCCATCAGCCCAGCCCAGGAGCTGCCATATGGGGGACAGACCTCCTTTAGCTTGGCAGCTCTCAGCCTGTACAACTGGACCTACAGTGATAGTGCTGCTAGCTTATTTCCTGTGTAGGAAAAGCATAAATATTATTAGTACACTGTAGCTTAGTACATATCTTACTTTAAGAACCATCAAATAAATATTTTATGCACCAAAATGTATTCTTAACGCATCAATAGAAAATATAAACATAAAATATGTTTCCTGACATATTTGATTTGGTCCTGGCACTTTTGACAAGATTATTGTAGTCCACTGGAGATTTATGGGATTGAATCAATAAAGCCATATTGATTTTGACTGACAAATGACATCAACTAATGATTCTCCACCAATGGACAGCTCTGAAGAAGTGATTGTGTTAAAGACAGACTTTAAACATAAATAAGATGCTTTCATCCAGAGTTACAGCACCGTGAGCACATTTTTAAAATCAGAATTGTCACCAGTGGGAAGACGAACCCCATTTAATATCAAACGGTACCCATTAATGTGCACAGGGGCAACGTCGTGGTGCAGAATCCAGCAGAAAACCAGAAAGAAATCTCCATCAGATGGAATTTTCCACGTTGTAGACACATTACATCTGTATGTCACATCTGTGGGAAAGACGTGTTAACGCTTCACTGGACCTCGGTTTATAACACATTTAAAAAAGAGCCTCATCACAGCTGCACGAGTGTGTTTGCTCACACATACAGTATCTATATTCAGGGACACAGAGACAGTCCTCTTGACAGTTTTCATGGTTTGAAAAACAAACACAAAAGACCCTGAATCCCATTGTGTCTGATGTATGTTCTGTATGTAATCTTCAAATATTCAGTCATTTGTTTACAGCATCGTTACCTACATACACACAGAGCGTTTTACAACATTTATCTTCCCCCGAGTCATTTTACATGTGACTTTATTTTTTAATTCCCTCCACAGAAGACATCATTTATGCTATGGGGCGTGGTCAAAATAGCAGGAACACCTGTGTAATGTAACGCAACAAGACAAGACCACAATCTGAAGCACCTCTCAGAGAGTTTCAGCCAGAAAAACCCTCATAAAGGTAGAATTAGTTGCAGGGCTGTTACCACAGATTGCATTGGATGGTGCACAAAATGGCACCACCCTACAGTCTGTCAAGGTGGAACTTTGAGTTAGTGTTTAGATGTTTTTCTTTCTCCCCCTTTAAATCTATCCGGATGAGCCTTGTGTGTCTTATTGCAGCGAACAAGAGATGGAAGTTGAACGTTTCTTTTTACAGCTTCCACTGATAATCAAATGATAAAGAGGGAAAAGCAGAGGTTTTCAAGATGAACCCACGTGTCCCCTTGGAGCTGCTAGAAGGTTTAAGGGGAGAGAATAAAACTAAATAACAGTGAATGAATAACTGTGTGTGTTTAGGCTGCACCTTTATTTGTAGAAAATACAATATAACCTCAGCTATTTGATAGTTAAACAGGCCTTTTGCTTTCAGAAGCAAAAACTGCTATTTTTACATCATTTACAGCCTTAAATGTGACTGTGGACTACACTGTAGCACAAACTGGCTTCATCCAGCATTTATTTTTCATACTTGTCGTCTGTTTCAAGTGTTGAAGCAATACCAAGCTCTTTTAAAATGCAGCAATTGGTTTCTGTCACTTTCCCTGAAATCAATCCAGACTGCAGAGAGTGAATGCAGGAAGCACAGTAGCTCCCACATCATCATTAGTGCGACTGTGAGGCAGCTCACTTCTGTTCATATTCACACTTCTGCTACTAATTTGTTTTCCACCCCAAAACAATCTGACTATGACTTCCTGCTTGGAGCTGTACATTATGTTTCAGCTTTAAACCAAGCATGTTTTTAACAAACCGAAGCTGCCGGTTTGTCACAAGCACCCCAAAGAAGACATGCTGTTGATGGTTGAGTTTACTTCTCCAACAGGAACTGACAAATCAAAGGTTAATACAAGTAAGCTTCTCACGTGTCTTTTAGTATAAAGCATCCCAGAATATCTTGGTTAGTAAACATCCATCCAAGCACCTGTTTAAGACAAGAGGTCAAAGTTGTGTTCACCTGTAAAAAAGAATCTTTAAAGCTGCATTAATCAATATTTTTGTCAGTTATGCTAGGATAGGATACCTCTATTAGTACACTTACATGCACTACACTGTGTACACTATGTATTATAGTAGTACACAGGGTAGTCTCAAATCAAACACGGCTGTCGTGCACCTCTTTTTAATGGCCGACTGCAGTAACGGCAACATTTTACAGCAATTGCCGCACGCCACAATAGCTGCAGGCTTCAGGTGTTAAAGACATTTAATCAAAACGCTGTAATGAACTTTCTTTAATCACTGCTGCGTTGGAGTAATCAGCAGTTGGGAGAGTTTTACAGATTGTCATTTTAAGTGCTGCTGCTTAAACTCATGACGGTTTGATCAACATGGTCAAATCAGGCTCTGCTTGAGAAGATTCGCTCTCTCCGGGCCGATGTCCCTCGCTCTCCACTGACTCATCCTGCGTCCAACTCTCGGTTTTTGCTGATGCTCTTTATCTTTGTCCAAACTGGCAAGAGTTAAGTTGACACTTGGATAGCTGCACAGCGGGGTGCACCGTCTCCTAACACAGGCAGGTTTCGTTTCACCAATTAAACATGGTTCAGCAGGCCCATCTGTACCATGTGATTCAGATTATATGAAATGCACATGCTCATGACTGTTCCTGCTGAATAAATTAACTTTAGGTATTGTCCTTGTTCCTGTAAATAAGTGTCCAAACGTCCTCGGGCATTAAATGCACTCTGGATATTTTTAAGTAGGAAACATGTACACTACCGTTCAAAAGTTTGGGGTCACATTGAAATGTCCTTATTTTTGAAGGAAAAGCACTGTACTTTTCAATGAAGATGACTTTAAACTAGTCTTAACTTTAAAGAAA
>JAVQJL010094162.1:0-16412 GCA_036024295.1 Nannoperca obscura
AGCCAAGTATACCATAGTGTGTTCTCATACACAATAAAAGAACAGCGTTCTTTTGAAAACCTCGTCTCGTGAGTCGTGCTTTTGGGTCCAGTCCTTCGTTCCACCAGTCGTGACAGAAAACTCTACTATATTTCTCAAAGTGGGTCATTTACGTGCATTTCTATTAGTAGTCCACCCACATTCTGTCCACATCCGCACTGGATTGGCACCTGAACATGTTAGTGCAATACTTTGATAGCTATAAGCGCATAGTCATTGAAGATTAATGTCAAGGAGGTGTTTGTATATATAGTTCCCCCTCTGCACCGTGCTTCTGGAAATCTGATACTTGTGATATTCTTTTCTCTGTTTTCCTGACAGTTGACACATGAAGTGAAAAAGTCAGCAGTTGAATCATTTGAAGGTTTTTTGGTTCACATTCAAATCAGTGTTTCATGTCTTCATGATAGTCATTAAGTATTACTAGTAAGCCTCTAATTACTCCTAGAAATACTGTCCAAGCTCTAGCTGGACTATAACTGGATCAATCCCATTTACAAACAGGGCGGCTGATTTTATTAAGTCTCAGGTTAAACTATGGTGTTTTTAGTAGGGGTGGAAGTCTTCAATGCTACAGTTATAGAAGTTCCAAAGGGGTACTTTGCGTATCATGTACTGTAGACTGAATATAAAAATGGGTCTCCACTTCCTCCCATTGTAAAAAATGTACTCATACATCCATCCATCCGTCCATCTATTAGCCATATCCGCTTATACTTTACAATCATACATTTAATTGCAGTTATTTTTCAGTTGGTTCTCAGTAAAGATTTAAAAAATACATTTAATTTTAGGTTTAAAAATGTTAAACATCCATCACCTGAAACAGAAACAACAATACAACAACAACAATTGCAACTAACACCTAGAGAATAAGTTGGCCAGGTCTACAACAACAAGTGTCAAGGATTCTCTTTGTTGATTTTTTATAAATATATTCATAAAATTATAATGCTGTACATCTCCTAGGACTTTCTGCACTTTAGACTGTGTGTCTGATTAGCTCCAAGTGTAATACAAGTACATTCATTATTAAAGATGACACTGGGGAGGAACATCAACAACTTCAAGATTTCAAAGCCACATATTATACTGAATGGGCATCCATAGTGTTGTTATTATTAGTGACAGCTGAAGAGAGACAGGAAATGTAGGAGTAAGAGAGAGAGAGAGAGAGAGAGAGAGAGGGAGGGAGGGAGGATGACGTACAGCAAAGGGTCCAGGTTGGAGTCAAACACAGGCCACTGCGGTAAGGACTCAAGCTTAATGGTAAGCTTTTTGACTACATTTTGACATATCCTGTGATTGGTCCATGTTGCATTCTTGTCATGAACAAATCACAAGCCTTTTTGCTGTGGGAAAAAAAGCAATAGGCCCAGGTTTAAAGGTTGATCCCTGCAGCTCTTTGGTTTTCCAATTGCCACATTCTTACCTATGAAATATACTGTAAGTATACCTGTAGGTAAACACTGTTTTGTTATTTACTGATACCATGACCTTCTTTGCCAACAACTGAGAGCCATTTCCTTACACATATGCAGTTTAGTGTGGTTCTCTAATGCAGTTAAAATAATATAAACAATATAAAAAGCAAGTGTTTATAGTTTTTAAATTTTGACAAGATTTTGTATTAAAGTGGGATCCAGTTATTTTATTTGTTTTGCATTGAATCATATTTAAATATTGTCCACATGTTGAACCTAAAAGCAAAACTTCATGATGTGAAATAAACCATCTCTCCCTTACTTTCCCCCCCCCAGTTGCTCAGTTTCTCTCATTGAATGCATAATCTCTTTCTCATTCTTTATTATCTGCTCTCTGGCTCTCTTTATCAGTCGCTCCAGTTTTTCATGCCTTATTCTTCCAGCTCTTTTTATTATCTCTGTCTCTCTCACTCTCTTTTCCCTTTCTCACTGTTGCTGTGAACTGCCTTTCCCATGCGCTGCAGGCGTGGTTATACCCAAATCCAAGAGGGAATTACTGAGAAAACATCTCTTGTTACCACCGTCTCTGTGGCTATGCTTCTTACCAATTTTTACAACTGGTCTGTTTGAAGTCATGAATGAAAAATGACAATACTCTAGCTCTGACCTAAGAGACAGGTTGGTGAGAGCTATTCACTGGCAATTAGAAACCTCATACAAGTATTGAATGCAAGTGCTGGTCAGAATTCATTCTTCCTGCTTCTTATTTCTGTGACCAAAAGCCTCAGTCAAGAGCTCTCAAGAAAGAGTGAGCTAAGGCCTTCCAAGGAACTATTCTGGCATGGTAAATTTGCTAATTCTTAACTAAATATGTCTGGTACAACCATTGTTAGTGTTTATTTAAGGTTAAAATTATATCTTAATAAAGGGTATTGCATGATCAAATGTATCCTGCTCCGGTAGGTCACCAGGTCTAAAATGAAAATTGGATATATGAACATGGCTGTAACTTTCAAATTAATTTAGCACTAATTATGCCCTTAAAATATGATAGCTTATATTTAGATTATGTGAGTTCATTAGCGTATCTTACTAGCATGCATTTTTGCTTACAAAGTTAATGACTGGATGCAAATCCAACTCATAATCTGTATTCACGTCTTTTTCTTTAATAAAAATATAAGGCTGTCCTTCCAACAGCATCAGTCAATTTTTTTCAGCAAACGTTCAAGTGTCAAAGCCCTCTAGCAGTTGTTGAAATTATGACTCCTGTCCTCAAAGTCCAAGGAGGGATGATTCCAAGGTTTTTGGATGGGTCAACACAACGTTGGCATTGACATGGGAGTCAACAGTTTTCTTCCTGTTTCCTACTGACCGTCAATATTTGTTATTTTCACAAGGACCACTGTTGTTCCCTGACCTTAACCATGCTGTTATTATTGTAACTGTGATGACGATGGTCCCCTAACTTTAACAAAGTGGTTATTTTAAGCTAACTTACTTGCTAACAACTTGTTTTTGTACCTAAACCTAACCAACTTTAACCATAGCTGTGTAATATCACAATACAGTTTTGCAGTGGTGATGAAGTTTACTGATTGAAAGCTCCAGAACAGCTACTAAATGGACCTTGTGGAGATATTGCTTTGTCAACTACTAGACTTAGGTTGTGAGACAGCTCCAGTCAGGTATGTGTTAGTGCTGTGCCTTTCCATTGTTGATAGAGGAAGCCAGCTGAAGTTGAAGATAAACCAGCTTTTGCTGTTTGAACCACACAGATATTCCAACAGAGCTGCTCTCTGTGATATTGCAAAGAAAAAAAGGTTATTAGCCCAGAATTTGTCTATTAATTGTCAGAATATAAAGCTGCATTGATGTTCAGAATTGAAAGCTAAGCTCATCACAGGCCTGAATGAATAAATGATGCTTTGAATAAAACGTTAGCACACTAAAACACACCCACACATGACTTACTTTTCTCCCACTGCATAATAGGTTTTCCTCCTCCTCCTTCCTTTGCCATCTTTTCTTTTTCTCTTTTCCAATCTTACAAACACATACACACACCCGACCACCTAGGCAATTACAGACGTCTGCTCATTTTGCCTTGGGAACTTTTGGCAGTTTATGGGCCAGATACCGCACTTTAGAAGAAACTATTTGGTACAGTCATGAAAGAGCACAAAAAAGCAAACCATAAAAGGCTGCTTCACTTGGTGGAGATATTGCAAGGCCCTCTACCTTGAGGTAAATGGTCAGGCTCATATCTGTTGCCATTTATGAATATTGCTCTTGAGCAACAGTAATGGCATGGTTTTGTATCATTGCGAGTTTATATGAAGTGCGAAGCTGACTTTGCAAAAGACAAAAAGAGATCATTACTAAACATCATTTCTATTTCTCTATTTTCTTCCTCTCAATTGCGTTTCTCAGAGTGCTCATCAGAGGCTGAATATTGAGTTTTAACATGTAACACCACCAGAGGGCACTGTTCTGGGCATGGGAAAAGAGGAGGTTAGAAGCTAGAACTTGTCTCACTTTGCCTTTACCCAAATGTGTTCCCTCAACCATCCAAAATATGGAAACATCCTGTACTGTTATATAACTGTACGTAACCTTTCTCAATTAATACAACAAAAAAAACGTTTTCCTTTTGTCAACCCAAGAAGGAGGTCAACTGCAATTCTTCCTTAAAAAGTCTAACTGTATAGGCCTAATAGTAATGGCATTATATAAGTGGAAGAGCTACTGGTTTCAAATCTGTAAAATATCCACTGTGAAGATGGCCTTGAACAAGGCACTTAATCGCCTTCTGCTCTAAAGAACTGCTACATTGTGACAAGAGGGTTTCTGGTTTGTATCCCGGCACCAGCTGGGAAACTGTCAGCGGAAAACGAGTAACATGCTCTGCTCACTTAAAAACCACAGTTAAGGTGCCGCTAAGCAAGGCACTGAACCCTCCATATGCTCCAGCTGACCTGTGGAGCTTCCAGGCTAAAAAATAATAGAATTTGCAAAGAAATCTTTTTCCAGATATGTAAAAATAGACCATGATGTGCTGAGAACATACTAAAAATTATGTATTTTTTGAAAAAAAAACGTTTGAAAGACTATGTCCATCATTTAATACTAAAGTACGATTAAACACCTTCAACATCACTTGAAAGAACAAACATACTGGGAAAACATGATCTGTGCCTCTTTTCTTTTTTCTGTGATATTATGACGTTTTCCAAAAAAAGAAAGCAGTGACTAGTGACAATGTAAGAGAACAAAAAATAACCATCTTGATCATGTTCAAGCCATCATGTGCCCCTCTGGCCACGTTTGATGTCTCTTTCAGACAAAGGGACAGAAACCCCCCACAGAACAGAACAAAGGCACACAACACTTTCCATATAAATGTGGAGTGGAAACAACACTAAAACCAGAGTAAGAGTGAGCAGATGTGCCTGGCACAGAGATGACACCATGTCGTTCGTCTTTGAAAAAGCCACATGTGTCTGATGTTGGGGACATGTAAAACGTCTATCGTCATTCGAGGAGAAGAGAGGGAAGGCTCTGTGGTGCTGAAGCTGCTGGGTGGGTTGCAATTTGTTTTCTGCTGGTGCGTTGTCAGCAGTGCCACTCCTGCCACCTTCTGGACCTCAATGGGACGGGATGGATAGGGTCAGAAAAGGAGAGAGAAAAAAAACAGGAGTCAACAGCAACAGCATGCGTGTGCTCAACAGACCTCATGGTGAAAGGTATGTGCAAATTACACTTAGCATTTGTTTCAAGATGAGCTGGGTCTTCTCAGTGCTGAGATGCTGACTTAAACCTGAGTGAATTTGTTCACAAACTTGGTTTTCTCTGAAAGCTTCCATGAAAGGGAAAAAAAGGGCAATAAAAATTCAAGGGAAATGTAGAGGAATGAAACAACAACGGACATGGGTAGCAAGAGAGGCAGCAAGTTTGCGATGGATCTCGCGCACCTGCACAACAGGTGTGACTGAACTGGGATGGTGCAGGTAGGCTGTATGGAGTGAGTAAAAATATAAAATAAAGTGACCTAGGGGTACTAGGGTGATTAATCTGCCATAAAAGATTTAATCGAAGAAAAGGCAGATCAATTCAATTTGGTGACATTATCTGTGCCAATAATCATATCATGGTCATGTGAAATATATAAGCAAGAACTTATGGGAAATTTCTACAATCCTGGCTCCTGGCACAAGTGATTTTGCTCTGATGGGGCAGGATGTCACACTGCATTGTTTCAAAATAAAGCCCCCACGCTACATTATTTTAAATGTTTTTCTTTCATGATCACAGAGTACATAAAGTACTATAAAGGGGAAACTCAAGTATTTTTAAACCTGGGCTCTATGCTTTTACAAATTATGGGGCCAAAATGACTAAATATGGTTAATTTATATGACTAATAGGTTTAAAGATATATGAGTTTCCTTTTAAAAAAGAAGATGGAATCTTTCTAGTGTTTACTTTATCGAAATATTCTATCTGTTCCCTTTTATGTGGTGCTAATAAAAACATTAAATGGCACACCAAGCTGTTTCATAAGCAAAACAGGCCAAATACAGTCTCCTTCAGCTTTATCCCCTACGTGGATTTTTAAAGCATCATAGACATCAGGATTATTTACATCACTTTGCTTTCTTATAATGATTGCATCAGTAACCATCACTATTAATAACATTTGTCTGGTTTTATAATCCCTGTCTTACCTCAAACTGCTCTATCTTTACAACTGTCTTCATACTCAGATAGTATGTGTCTGAAACTACTTTAGTAGACCCCTTTCTCCAGCTATAAAAGCTATACAAAAAAAAGCTGGGCCAATTTCATCAAGACTAATCTGGAAAAATGTGATTAAATAAAATGATTTAGAAAATTATACATTAAGCATCAGTAGTATCCATGATCCATTTACAGAATCAAGGCCTACACATCCTGGGTTCTGAGTGACCCATATTCCAGAGCCAGGAAACTTGTTCTCACCACCACCACCTCCACAGGCAGCCTAGTCCAACACAGGTTAGCCGAAGACGGCCTACTGATCGTGATCCAATGCGACCCTGTGCTAATTCCCTGGTGAAAGCCACCCAGTCAGTCCAGCGATGCCTCAAAACCTCAAGGTTTATATTAACAAGCTCCGCTCTGAATGGGAACCCAGGAACTAGGCCGGTAATAACAGACCTCAGGAAAAAAGCTTTTGACCAAAGAGAGAGTAGCTCACCCCGTTCACCCCCTCGTTTTCTTTCCCTGCAGGTTTTGGTAGAATGTCGAACACGCTTCCTGTAAAGCTATGTAGTATTTATCACAGCCTCCGTTTTTGATGGCTGGGGTCACGTAGCCTGCTGTCTATTTATCCTAGAGGTCATTTACTACATTAGGCCTGGTTTCGTGGCCTGGGAAGGAAGAGAAGAACGAAATGTAAGATGCAGGAACTAAATTGGTAGCAAATGTATAGCCTCCAACTTGCTCCTTGGCCCTAATGCGTTTTTCAAGTGCTCTGCTCACCGTGCTCCAAGATGCGGGGACGGCTTGCCTCTGAAATAATATTTCAACAGTGGTTACAGATGCAAAACCGGCGCCATCTCTCAGCTTGGGTTGTTCCCACCAAAGTGCAGCATAAGGGATTTTCATTTTATTTCTTGGAAGATGTTATGCTTTGCTGTGTAGTGGTGGTGGCCTTAAGGTTAAGAGAAGCAGGCTCATGCCTAAAAGGTTGCAGGTTTGAATTCCAAGGCTGAATGATAAAACAGAAAGAGTTATGCTCTATCCTCCTTCAACAGCTATTCCACTGAGGTGCCTTTGAGTCAAGCATTTAAATGTGTCTCCAACGGAGCTGTGCACTGGCTTCAGTAGGAGACTGTGGTTGTACTGGCCACTCCCAGGTTGGATGAATGTAACTGTGTGAATGTGAAGCAGGGCGTTGCTGGAAAAAAAGAGCATGTGTGCTCAAATCCCAAAGAAAGGTTAAAAACAGACATCAGTGCAGAGGCTAACAGGCCGCCCACACAAGCCTAAAACTGAGCTACTAAAGTTATATAAACAAATTGAAAAGCACACCTTATGTTAATGATGAATAATTTACCCATTCTGGTCAGCCATTTTGCCCAAACGATTCCTACTAAGTTGGTGATCAGTGCCTCAAAGATGTTTACGTAGAGGCTGAATTGCTGTTCTTCTGCAGCTAAACTCTCTACAAGATGACATTGACCATCTCATTTTCATTTAAATGGCTCAGTGGAGTCCCATTTGCTTTGAGCCCAACAGGCTCAATAAAAGCCAATGAGCTGATGAAAACAGGAAAATGTAGTTGTTGACTTATACAAACAGCATATGGTTTGCTCAGTGTGGCTGCACATGGCAGCACTCCTTCGACTTCATTTGCTCCTCTGTACCGATTTGTCTTCTTACCATCTGTGCAATTATGAAGTTTCCCACTCTCCAAGTTTCTTTTGTCAGCACTTTACTGCATTGTAGTACTACATTGTAGTAAAGTGTATTAATAAGCATAATGCACGGTATAAGTATGCTGAACAGCAGGTACACAATACAGTTATTTCAGATTTTGTATAATGGCCTATTTATTTTAACATTGATGCAATAGTCAAGAATAATTTTTGTTTTATTTTAGAAACATCTTTGGTGCTTAGTACCCCTCACTGTGATTACACTCATGTAACATGCTTTTCCCTGCATAGAAGGTAAAACATGTTACGTTAAAGGAGGAGTTTGACATTTTGGGAAATGCGCATATTTGCTTTCTTGCCGAGAGTTAGATGTGGAGATCAAAACCCCTTTCATGTATGTCCATGAAAATATTAAGCTACTGGACTATTTCTTTTTGCAGTACAGGAGCAATGACTTCTTGGAGTCTCCGCCGGCCACATGGCAACCACATGGTGACAACATATCACTTAACCTACCAAATGGTCGAGCACATGATTCCCTGTAACAGCACAATTTCAGCACAAACACTTCAAGTTTTGTATGGATTAAACAAATGAGATATAATATAATAATTACAGAGCTCTGGAGGTGCTGCTAGGCAGATTTGTTACCTTCGGACAGAGCCAGGCTAGCTGTTTCAGTCTTTATGCTATGCTAAGCTAAGCTAACTATTTCCTGTAGCTTGATATTTTGCATAGAAATATGATAAAAGTATCTTCTCATCTAACTCTCTGTAAGAAGGCTAAAGTGTATTTCATAAAATGTCGAACTATTCCTTTAAAGAGGTTTGATTATCTGCAGATCCCATTCTTTTCTTTATTCAGTTATGGCGGAGACAAGTGTTGTTTTTGCTGCCAAATGAGATCTTCTCCAAACAAACAACTTCCTGTGAAGACATGGACATGGACTCAAATTCCCTCATCTCCCACAGGAATCAGACATCACACATTCCCAGTTCCCAGAATTTTATTGACTACTTGACTGTCTCCACTAGCTGTCAGCAGAGGCATGAAATCTGATGAATCTGCCCATTGGATCTTAAAAAAGAAAAAGGAGCGGGATATGTCTTGTCATATCTCTGATCAGCAGCCGTGCATGTAGCTGTCAGGATGTTGCAGATGTTAAAAGATATCCCCTTCCCCAAGGCAAAGTGAAATTAATGGTGCTATTATAAAAATCTGTCACACAGCCAAGATCGAACAAAAAAAGGGCTTTGTAAGGTTTGTAAGCCTCTGTGGCTCTTTTTGCAATTCAATGTCTTGGCGGGGGGTGATTCTGACAGCATTCAGGTAGTAGTGGGATGGATGCAATAATCACAGTAAACTGATGCTATTATGGTTCCCTGTACCTGCCTGTGGGCCACCGTGGTGCCTCAAGCCCATGATTGCCTGCGTGGCCACAAGCAGCAGGGTCCCCAGAGGAGGTGGTCCAGCCCCTGAGCTGCTCTGCCTCTGAAATCCACTACAGGTTGCAACAGGAGTGTCTGCGCGTGTGCGTACTGTTCTGAGTGAGCAGTAAACGTGCGAGTGTGTTTTATGGCACGTTTATGCACGTGTCTTGCATGTGTCTGTATATGTATTTATGTGCCAGTATGTACGTGTACGTGAAGTGGATTTCCCTGTGAGGACGTGACATACGCGGCTCCCTGTGTTTATCAAATCCTCCACCCATGAACATTTACTGTAGCAAGTGAGATTGATGTTTGACACAGGTGCCGCTGCCATTAAGTAGTCGAGGCAAAGAGTGTTGTTATTTGGCAACTTCTGTCTATTCATGACTCTTTGGCAAATCAAACAAGTGTCAGGAAGTTTTGTAAAACTATACGTGTCTGACGTCTGTCTGTTTGCCTTGCACATTATCAGTGATGATGGCAACAACTTGGCTGGACTCAGCTCAGTCTCTGAATGTTCACATCATGACCACAAGGTGGAGCAAAGATAGATACTGTTAGTCTGAGCATATGACTGTGAATCTTTATTATTTATGGGTTTATTATGGGTTAAGATAATTTCTCTTTTAAATTAAATACTTTTAAGCAAACTTACTGACTTTAATTTATTTAATATTCAGTTTTTATTTGCTTCCTTTCTACAATTCCTCATCAGGGTATTTTCTATTTTCAATTTTCTTTTTTCCCCCTATTGTTAAATATTTGAATTAAAAATGTAAAAAGTATGTATGTTATGTGTATCTTTGCCTTTTCCTACAATCAAATAGTACCTGATGCAAAGCAATTTAATTTTACTTCATGATTATCTTTGTCAATTCTTTTTCCAGTGCTGCTTTATTACAACAGGCCAGTTTTACCATTTTACAGTTTATCTGCTGATGACCTGCTCAGATTAGAGGTAGTGGTCGTCCAGTGTCAAACCCATAATCTACACAGATACTACAGCAACATTTGAATGGTGGAGTACTAAACCCTGACTCTAACCAGATATATTGTGCATTAAAAGAATATTCCTCTATGAAATATGTGGCATGTGCCATTGACTAACTAACTAAATCATGTTGTAAGAATGGAGAATTGAGAATTTTTGACCAAAATGCTGAAATGTTAATAAATAAAAACATTCAACTTCAGATTTTCCACTGAGCATTTGACCTCTAAGTACATACAGAAGAAATATTTTCTGCTACTTAGCAGGTAATGTATTGTATTTGCCTCATCCAAACATTTCCTTGCAATCTCTAATTTTAAGATTTTTTGTCACTTTATGCCCTTCAACACATTTAAAGTATGTTGCTGCCCTCTACAGGAAATAAGAATATGTGCACAATTAAAATGCAAGATGTCAGCAGGTATCTCTTGCATCATTATCATAACGTTTGACTTTTTCTTTTCCTCCATGGCAGATGCATTGATGTCATTAAAAATTGTTTCACTAAACTGAGACAGATGAGATAGTTTGATACAAATATATGTTTTATTGCAATTAGAGAAAGTTTTATGAGGACCAAAAAAGACAGACTTGAAGTAATGGCAAGTTGTGCATAGGGAAAAAACAGGCTATCACAGTTCCCCACATGTACACAAACAAATGCTTTGGAACGAACTCTTGAAATGTCCAGATGGTTTTCAACAAGGTGTGAGTGGTTAAATGATAAAGTTCATTATCTATCTTCTAGCGACCACACTGTCTTACCGGGAACCTTCAGGAGTCTCATGGTACTATAAAGCCATCCAAGCATGAGCACAGTATAAACACTTAAACAATTATACTGAAAGACGACCAAAGCTCATTTGTGTTACTGGTATTAGACAATAATTCAACTGCTGTCAGCACTGATAAAGAAATGGGCCCATTGCCAACGAGTACTTATCAGTCATTTTGACCCGTAGCCATTATTCTCAGTCAACCGAAGATGTTGGAGCGAAATCACGTTTAGCATTCAAATTCGACATTTTAAAATGTTTTTTGGGTAACATTTCAAAGAAAAAGATTGACGCAAAAAAGTGTACACAAGGAAAAAAAACAACAGCATCTGGAAAAGTATTACAGGAATCAATCACGCTAAAAATATCCAGGCTTTTTACCCTGAATTTAGTTTCTTGATTGTACTTGGAAAACTTACACTGATGTATGAAAAGAGACTGCACCATGTGTCACTTTAGATTCCTCTGCTGGAAGGACAAAGAAACATGTTCCCTGGCTTCGTATGCGTTTTCCGAAATGCAAGCCACTTTAAATTTGCATAAATCTTCAGTGTGCAGTGTACTCTACAGTGTTTCTGAACAAATTAGTAATTCTGAATCCGTGTCTCTGTGATGGAAACTTGTATGGGACATGTTTAGTTGCCCTATTTACATATTGTTGGAAAACACACTTTTCATGGACTGGAGAATAAATATGCTGGATCTTCAGACACTGCACAGTTCAGTTGTCTCAGTCACTGTCTGAGGATTCACTGGAACTGGAAGAAGAAGAGGACGAAGATTTGTGTTTCGTTTTCTTCTGTTTCTTCTTCTGATTCTTTTCATGTTCCCTTTTGTTCTTTTTGCTTTTCTTCTTGTGGCTTTTCAGTTTTTTCTTCTTTCTCCTCTCCTCTTCGTCTGATGAGGAGCAGGACCTGCTGTGTTTCTTTTTCTTCTTTGTGGTCTTCTCATCACTTGATGATGAAGCAGATCTATGGTGTAAAATAAATACGTAAATAAATCACTGAAAGACCACAAACCTGTCTAATAAATGCAAACCAAACTTACATTTTTTAACACAAATTTATTTTGTGGCCCAAAATAAAATACTGAAAATATTTTGCATTGGGTAGAGACCTGCACACAAATGTATGTATTGCTACTCTAACTTTAAGTATGAGTCAATTATCAGTAAAATAATAATTTACTAGTTTTAACATATCCACTCGCACAATAAAGATACACTATATATTTATATGTGTTTCTGGTGATGTTTATGGTCAGTGTAACAAAAGAACAGAAGAATTGCAAGGTAAGAAAAACAGTTACCTCTTTCTTGACATTCTGTCTCTGCTCTTCTTTTGTTTGTGTCTCTTTTTTCTTTCATCATTATCGTCATCTGCACAGAATTGCAGACAGAACCGTCAAGACACTTTTTTACCGGAATAGTAGCTACTCATAAATAATAAAAAAAAGAGGGAAGAAACACAGCATCTGTAAAATCTGAAAACAACATAGAGACTTCAACCGTTTGTACTTGTGGGGCTACTGCTGTCACTCATCTATGAGCCATCACAAAAATCCACCTAAAAACCTAAAGAAAATCCAATATCCACCTTAAAAACCTTAAGGGGAAGCATCAGTTTTACCTCTGCGACGCTGGCCACTTCGCCCCAGCTTCTCACTGCGCTGACCTGCAGCTTCTTCTTCTTCACTCTCCTCACTGCTGGTGCTGCTTACATCCAGGACAATGTCTTTCTGGGGATCAACTCTGACGAAGTTCCTGCACTCAAAGGTCAAGTGGCCCGCTGAAAAATAAACGCCCATGGGAGAATGAATGAACAACTATGACAAAGCAGGACAACTGTATTGCGTACATTTTTGAATTACAACCCTGAAACCTTCGAACTGCTATAAGGAAATATTAATCAGTGTGCACTCACTATTGTCATCAATATTTCTGGATTCGATCACATTGAAAGAGCTGCATAAGTTCCTCATTGAAACTTTACAACAGACTCTAGCTTGACTATAAGAAGCCTACATTTATCCGAGTGAATCAAAGGGATTTAACAGCAGCACAAACACACTTACACACAAAATGATACAAAAGGTTGTTGGTCAAAGCTTTACTTACGATATCCACATTTCTTGCACCCGGCTCTGATGTTGTCCTTATTAGGACCTGTGAGACAATAAGAGTTTTTAAGTAATTAAGTGTTTGTATACATGCACACATGACCGTCCAATAACAAGTCTATTAGATTAACGTGTACTTTAGCTAAATAACTGCATTAGCATACACAACATTTCTGGAGTGTTGCTAAATAACGTACTCCTACTGCCACAACCGACAACAAACTAAACCCGTCCATTAACTATTATGAGTAACTAACGTTAACGTTAGCTAAACTTCTTTCTGAGACACATAAACTGCCACTTCCGCTACTGCGTATTAATTGCTCTGTATCTATAACACAGGACTATAGATGTAGAAATTCATGGAGACACAAATACAGCACAGTGTATTTCTCGCGTGAGGTGGAAGATACGGTGTAAAGGGAGGATCGATTATTAAAAGGTTGTTTGCTAACGTTAGCATCACTTTGTTAAACCACATTGTTACTCTGGTTGTCATTAGATTAGTAAACTACGCGAGCTATACATCTGAAAACGCAAACGTATAAGCAGAATCTAGCAGCTACCTGGATCAGCCATTGTACTTTTTCGGCTTTGTCGTGAAAACCGATAGCCGTTAACACGCGAACCAAACAAAATATGAGTTTTCACTCAAAATACCGCCCGGCCGGAAACATTTATTCTAGAAACTACCGGTTTCCTTTTTCTTCTTCTTGTGTTCCTTTCTGATCCCCCCCCCCCCCCCCGTTCACTGGCAGTTGGCAAAAACCATATCATTGGCGCATTACCGCCACCAACTGGACTGGTGGAATTTGGCGCAGCAGATTGCGCTGGTTTAAGGGATATGTTCCTGAACAACAGCTTCACAAATACATTTTAAGCCAGCATTGAAGCCTTGTGATTAAATCGTGAACAATTACATTAGAAATACATTACACTTGGAAGCCACTGTTTTGAATCTCTGTGTTGAAAGTCAGTACTATCACATAGTCACTCTCTTGCCTCCAACTAGTTCAGAATGCAGCAGCTCGGCTTCTTACTGATTTTAACAGACAACATCACATCACCCCAATCCTGGCTTTAGTTTCGCTTTTCCTATTTGGCTTTCTGTTTTCTGCTGCCCTGCTTTTGCTTTGTCTCTCGAAGCACTTTGTAAACTCTGTTTCTAAAGGTGCTAAATAAATAAATGTATTATTATTATTATAAATGTATAGTCATTATACATTTGAAGTTTCTCTCAAAAAAATACTAAGAATTTATCAGAAACAATATTTGCTCCATGCTTGATTGATTTCTCAGTAGAGCCAGTTGTGGTTTTTGTGAGGGGTTAATTGAAGGCAGCCAGAGTCAGACTGGCAGATGGAAAGTGTCGACAGATGCGTGGCCCCCAGACATGCCCTCATCATCATGTCTGTGACTGAGTCACACACAAACACATAGACACACACACAAAATCTCACTCTGGGTCTTTTGATCATGCCATCTGTCTCAGTCACTCTTCTGCCAGAACTAATATTATAATTCGCTTTATTTACAATTAACACTGACATTATTACAGTCAATGTTACCCAATCAGATGATGCCTCCCAATATGCAGCCTCACAGCCCCGAAGTTCCACTCAGCCAGAGGACTTTGAGCCACTTCACCTCCTGTAGTCACCTCACATGCCTAAAAACGCATGACCTTACTCTATCTTGAGAGATGTGATCTATTTCCAGCCACTGACCAGATGTACCCTCACTTTTTGGAATGAATTTCATTATCAGAATCCCAGAATATCGAGCAGGTTTTGTTGCAGAGGTGATGATTTTGAATTGAGGTATGATAAAAATGGAAACTTTTGTGAACCTTTTCATTATGGCTCTGTCTTTGAAGCCTTACTCGTCTCATAGGATTGATTGATTCCTCTACATAACTGAAGTGCTCGTGTTTGTGTTACATTTTTGGTCAAAATACAGCAATTGTTTTATTTCCCTTGTACATTTTAGCCCATTATCCTGTGTCATCTGAACATTTTGCATTGCAATATACAGCTTAAGTAAAACAATCTTCAGCTACTCATATCTTAAACATATATTATTTAACAAGGTTAAGATACAGTTCAAAGGAGGGTGCTTTATCACTGTGTCGGTTTATTTCCTCAGGTGAGAGATTAAAACAAAGATTGTTTGTCAGAAACCTGTGCCGCTCTTTGCTACACAGTAGACTTCCTTGTTGTAAAGAAATGTTAAATTCATATTTTCAGCCACTGGAAGGTGCAAAGAACACACTTTTTTAGAGACAACCTGTGTAAAACAATTCCTTTACTATAAATTGAAAGGAATAGGCTGCAGCTGCTGTGGCGCTACAGAGAATTGGTAGAATAGATACAAAAACCGGAAATGACACAATATCAGTTGTAGGAATGTAGGTTTTAAGTCTGAGACAGACAACTGCGTAACACACACTCACTAGATGACAACATATAATTACTTTAATATTTGGTCTGTCTACACCAACACAGTGGAAGAAATGTATACCACCAGCCTGAGGGGGATGAGGGACGCTTTTACTGACTAGTACTTTGCTGAATCATATTACGTTCGCTTTAACACAGACTGACTCAGAGTAATCAGAAATTGGTATTCCAGATGTATTTTTTAAAGTTTCATTCATATGACCTGTGCTTCCACTCTGTCTACTATAATTATTCCACTTAAAAACAATGCTTCAGTCATTCATCTTCACAGCTTTATTGCTTTTCATGTCTTAAAGTCAAAGTCTGTGATACAAATGTAGACAAAGGGTGCCCAAACAACAAAACCACAAAATTGAGAGTTATTACCTTAAAACTGATCGCGAGGCACAAAGCTCTAAGTTCATCTCAGTCAGTCTCTCTTTTGATTGCCTGGCTTCACTAATTCCAAGTCTGTCAATCCTGGATGATAAATCTTGCAAAGCCAGTTTTGAACTGCTTAGCTTCTGTAAGGTGTGTGCTATAATTAGAAGCCAATCATATGCCACGTAAGAGATCATGGGTGACCCCCCTTGTGGAAATTAGGTCACAGAGGCAGTAGAAATTAACATTTGAGTAATTATAACACCTTATATCATCTATACCATCTTAAAACAAGATGCAATGTTGTGAAACAATCACTTAGCATATAACTGTAACAGTGTAAATGCAGCTTTTTATATATATATGTATATATATATATATATATATATATAT
>JAVQJL010094169.1:0-38419 GCA_036024295.1 Nannoperca obscura
CCCTCTTTAAACTTGATAATGGTCTTGTAGCATAGCGGGGAGATCAAGCCTTGTAGCCTGAGATTAATTAAAGTTGATTGTAGATAATAATTAGGAATTCATTCTGCATGCTGATAAGCCGCCATTCACTTCCAGCGCAACCGCCCCCCCTCGGCCGCTCAAAGCGACGGGATTTAAGGCGCGTGTGCACATGCATGTGGCCGGAAACCTCAACTTAACCAGCTCACAGCATCACCCTTCGCCGTATGTCTTTGTTCATTAAAACAATGAGAAGCTCCTGTCGGGCGGGGTCTCGGTTTGAATCCTGACCTGCTGCCAGATAAACAGACCTCTAGCAGATATTAAAAACAGCAATGATTGATTGAGGTACAGTAACTGACAGCGAGAAATGATGATTATTAATATCATCCACAGCTACTGCTACAAGTTATTAAAGACCTGATTGCAGCATTAAATCAGTACTTATAATTTTGGTGTTATTGCCTCTCATGATTGATTTGTGATTTTGCAGCAGGGTGATGCAGTGAGAAGCGAGTGGGGGGGAGGGCTATATAAATTAGTGATTGGGGACTGCAATTAACTTCTTAAAGCCCAAGATGATGTTTAACAAATTTTTGTTTTGTCCGAACAACACACCCATACCCAAAGATATGTAGTTCTATGTAAAGCACGGAAGATACTCCCAATTAAGATTCTGGAATCAATGAATGTTTGGTGTTTATGCCAGAAGAAAATGAATCAAGGTTTAGGTTCAGTTACTGCTAACTAACGTTAATTCTGTCAGTAACCTGAAGACGGAAGAAAAGTGTGTAGCACATCTTTTTTGTGCTATAGTGTTTCTGTAGTTCCAACGCAAAAGCGCCAAAACTTTGACAAAAGGAGTACCTAATGCCTCCCTGCTTGGGATTCAGTGTTGCAGCAGATGGATTGTGGGTAAGCCGTAGTAACTGACGGATGTCCTGTCCAGGTGCTGTGCTTGAACTAAGTTAAGCTAAGCCTCTGAGCCACCTCGGTGCGAACCAGGCTCCCCCCCCCCCCCGAAACCTTCCACTGCAACCTCAAGTTCACCAGGAATTCCCTCACCTATCTACTTGTAATTCACCCTGCACAGCAGGGTAAGCACAATGAAATAGTGTGAAAAGGCTTTCATTACAAGATGTTAACCGTGGCGGCCGAGTGTTGTGGCGGCTCGTAACCTCTCATGCTCGCCGTCCCTCGCTCTCCCCACCGTACCTCCGCTCGATTCTGTGTAATGCAACAGACGAGCTGTTAAAATGACTTTTTAGCCCAGAGCGTTTTGGCTCCATGGCATTTACATGAGGGTTGGGGAGCGCACGTGATAGATGGCTATTCGATAAATCAGATGTAACTTTATAATTACATATATTTCATATTATTTCATGATTTAGAATGACGCTTAAATGTCACCAGAGGACTTTGTGTTTGTGTTTTCATAGCTCCACTGATGTACATGTATTTTTGTATATTAGTGAATACATCAAATGTGTGTGTGGATCAAATAGATCAAAAATTTTGCATGGAAGGGTGAGAATTAGTAACCTAATATGAAAATACAGTATTATTCAAATATAAACAGATACAAACCGAATTATTCTCAGTCATGACTCAGTCAATTATACACAGGGCTTCAATCAGCAGGACTTTCTCTTTATCTATAAATTCTTTTTTGAAATGACAGAACTTCAGATCTCGGCTCCGTCATCACATTCCGACTTTTTCTTTAGTGTCAGAGTGTTTGCTGTCTGCACACTGGAAACAGGAACTACCAGCAGCCAAAACAGCATGACCTAACATGATGAAGATTTGCCAAGATGTGACCAAACATGTAAACAGGTGCAGGCCGTTTAAAGATGAGTTGTTCAGCAGGATTAAGCTGACTGGTGCTGAAGGCACCTTGCTGACTTGATAGTGCGCAGGAATGGACCGGCCAGTTAGGAACCATCTCAAAAATGCAAAGAAAGCATTTCAGACCAACTTTATTTTCACCTGGATCTTCTCCCATGGCATTTAAAGCCTTACATTTTATATTTATTTGTATTATTTTTCTTTATTCTTATAATATCTTTGCCCAAAGAGCTCTTCTCACTTCTATTTCTTGTACTTGTGTTGCATTCTTTCTGGATGAGCACAGAAAAGATGGACACAAGTTTGCAATCTCTCTCTCTCTCTCTCTCTCTCTCTCTCTCTCTCTCTCTCTCTCTCTCTCTCTCTCTCTCTCTCTCTCTCTCACTGTGTGTTGGGTTGTGGGGTCTAGTGGTGTCACTGGTAATAGGGTCCCATGGGTGCCCTGTACACAATTGCTGGGGTCTGGGAACTGCATGCATAATACGGAGCTCTCCTGTCCTACTTTAAAAAGGGTCTGCGGCTGGATGCGAGCGTGTGAGTGTTAGTGTGAGTGCACTATGCATCAAACTGAAGTGACATGAAGCCACAAAGGGAAGCTGACCTAAGTAGAGGAGTTTAGGTATTCACCCATGAGGGTAAAAAGGATTGTGAGATTGACCACCTATATTTGCATCAGCTGCAGTAATGTAATGTAATGTAAATGCTGAACCATTGAAGTGAATGGAGAGCTGAGCTACAAAGCAAAGTTCTTGGTCCGTCAAGGCATTTTCGCCCACAGAACTGCCGCTCACTGGATATCTTCTCTTTTTGGGACCATTCTCTGTGAACCCTAGAGATGGTTGTGCATGAAATTCTCAGTAGATCAGCAGTTTCTGAAATACTCTGGCACCAACAACCATGTCACGTTCAAAGTCACTTAAATCACCTTTCTTCCCAATTCTGATGCTCGGTTTGAAATTCAGCAGTCAGTCTTGACCATGTCTACATGCCTAAATGCATTGAGTTGCTGCCATGTGATTGGCTGATTAGGTATTTGCGTCAAAGAGCAGTTGAACAGTGAGTGTACGTGTGTGTGTATATATGTGTGTGTGTCTGTGTGTGTGTGTATATATGTATGTTTTTGTTTGTGTTGCCCACTGCAATGTGTTTTGTGTGTGCCTGATTCTCTTTCATACAGTCACAGCCAATGTTGTCATTTTCATGGTATTAATTAGCCATCAAGAAACTGTGTGTCTGTGTGTGTGTGTGCGTGTGTGTGTGTGCGTGTGTGTGTGTGTGTGTGTGTGTGTGTGTTGTAAAAAAAGAGCATATAGCTCATGTGCCCAGGTTTCAAACACGGTCTTTTGTTCCTGCAGGTGCAAATACACACAAATCTGGCACCAAATTAGAAAGAGAAAGAGAAAGAGAGAGAGAGACGAACAAGAGATTCATACAGCACTGAGTGGAAAAACAGCACACACACACATATACACACACAAAAAGCAGAAGTACAGTGACAGCTATAACAGAATGGACTGTTTAACATAGCGTCAGGCTGTTCTCTTGAGAGTGCTTAACCAGAATACCTGATCACGCAATTACCATAGAAAGAGCAACAACACCCTCTGGGCTCTCTGTGTATGCGTCTCTGTGGCAGTTTTATTTTCTATGGGAATTGCAGGTTAGTGTATGTGCGGCTCCTCCTATGAGATTTTACTTTTTAGCCTGCAGTGATGTGCAGGTCACCTCTTTAAAGTCTGTTTTTGATTGAACACTTTGGTGTATACTTCAGTGTATAATGATGTAATTGTGTATTCTTCATTGATTGCTCTGTGTGTTATACAATGAATCACACATATTTTGTCCTTGATACCTGCATTTATGTAATAATTTATTGCATATACAAGACACCTACATTGGGGGAAAAAACAAATCTTATGCATGGCCTGCTAGTACAAAAATAAAAAAATAGACCAGGCTATGTACAGCTGAATAAGCTGTGATATCAAGATACTGACAGTCAAAGAGGCTACGTTTTCAATTTTGACGATTCTTGAAAATATTGATTTCAAAGCTGATTCCTTGACAGTGAAAGTCTTAGACTGACTGAATGAAGAAATTAAACATGTTCTTGTATTTACAAAATTCCACCCAAAGTCCTGGAAAAAAAACAAAGTAGCCTCTTGAAGTCTTTGCCACCACTGAACATCAGACTGTTTGTGATGAAGGACTTTTTTTCTCCTCTCACAGCACCACCAGTGAGGAAAAAAGCAATTTCTTCTTTCACTATTACTTAGTATAGTTACAAAGGGTAAGCTAGGCTTCCAAAATAAAGTTGGGGGTAGGAGATAAATCAGATTACTGCCCTGCTGCATGCATATGTAGATTTGCAGTAGCCAGGTAACTACAGTGCATGTATATGTGTTCTCTGATTACCTGAGTAACCTGGTTCCTCTACAGCATGTCAACGTACTAACTGCACAATTTGAATCTTCTGGCTGTCAACACCAACAGGCCCAGACAGAAACATACTCCATTTGGTCATGACGCCCAAATCATAAATGATAGCGGCTCGACAATCTTAATGGGTGCCCCGGTGGAGTCATGCTAGTCCTTATGAGGTCATCAATCTAGGTTTTATCTACGAGATAAAACTAAACTAAAGAAGTGGGAGGGAGTTGTCAATCAATCGTGGCTTGTTTAATAAAGTCTTGAAAAGAGTTCCAATTAGGCCGTATTGATAACACTTGTGTGAGTGAGGCTTTTTCTTGTTTGCCTCCAAATTAAAACCTCATAACCTTTTTGTCCTTCCTATCACAGAGCCGACAATATTGTCTGCTGTTTACAGCATTAATACGAATGTGGTAATTTCTTGATTAAGGTTAATTGATTAAAATGCTAAATAGCAAACACTTCCACAGATAAATAAGGATGTTTGTATACCTGTTGGTTTGGTAGTAATCATGTGTTCTCTCCACCATTGTGGAAATGTAGCCTTTTTTTAAATGAAATCTTTGATTCATTTACGGCTTTGACATTTTATTTAATCTTGATTCTGGACCTGGTCATTGTGCAATCATTGTGCGTGCACGCATGATATGAAATGATCACAGCTTATTGTTTTCACACTGCTTTATCGCCGCCCTGGGCATTTTTGGAGAAGGACAAACATAAATGCAAGGACATAGCACCTCTCTGTTTTCTCTGATTCAGTGAAATGTAAAACGAGAGGGATTTGGGGATGAGGGAGAGAGTGAGGTTGATGTCCTGTGGAAAATAGAGAGGGGAGACGGTGAGAGACAGAGAGTGTGATCAAAATAGGATGAGGCTTTTTTTGTAGTATAGTAAAGACAGGAGAACTGGAAAGGTTGATGGCATTTGGAAAACGAGGGCAGGGACAGACAAGTAAAGAATGAGATGTTAAATGAGTCAAAGCTTGGATTTTGGACAGAGGTTGATGGCCTTTGAACGATTAAGTGACAGAGAGATGAACGTTTTGAGAGGCAGAGAGACGGGTGATGAAGATGAGAAAGAACAACTAATTTAGCAGGCCGCTGCAGAGGAGAGCGAAAGAGACAGCACAAGCAGGAGATATGGCAAAAAGAGAAAGAGATGAAAGTGTGATTAATTTGGAGCTCAGAAAGTGCTAACTTGGCTTTGAAAGAGAGAGACAGGAAGATGGAATTAATTTGAAGTCCAGGTATCACCACTTTGGCTAATTGAAGCTCTTGACGACCTGCAAGCTTTATTTGATGTCCTCGTTCTCTGTTCATCAGAAAGGGCACGGGACTCTTGTTCACACTCTCGTGTCGGTTAAGTGACTCTGGCATATGATCTGTTTTTTGCCTCTTTACCATAGTCCTTTTAAATTCATTGTACTCATTGTTAATGAAGCAGGTGGTCTGACTGGGAACATTTACATTTTTGTTATTCAATCATTCCTTTTTAATCTCTCTCTATTTGTTTGCCATTCTTATTATGTCCATTCACTATGCACAGTTCATACATTTTTTAATACAGTTGACAAATTAAGGAAAGTAATGTTTTCCAAGGGCTTTACTTCTGAGAGGTAGAAAATGACCTGAATGAGTGAATTTTCCTTGAAATCTATTTTACTCTCAGTTCTTTACTAATGACAAAGCAATTTCAATTTAGAACTATGTTACCATTATGTATGCATGAAGGTTTTCCATTTTATAGCTATGCCCTGCTATCCTCCTTTCCATACAGCCACACTTTGGATTGAACACACTGATTAGAACTTATAATTTGTGGGACAGACTGTCTTGTGGTGTTTCCATGCGATGGATTGGACAGCGGGGGTTCTTGAGTTTTGGAGGACAGTCAGATTCGGAGACTTGGTTAGAAAAAGCAGTTCTCAATCAGGAGCAACAGAGTTCAGTCAATGAACGGCTGAAGAAGCAGACAACAGGTCGATATCACATAGAAAAGATGGATTTAAATGCATATATTCAACAGATTGTGCCAGCGCCCAAAACAACATTTTAACCCCTTCAACCCTCTTAGAACCAGATATAGACAGGTTTGACTCATCTTGACATTGTAGTGAGAGGGACATTGCTTCGTTAAGATGATTTATTACATAACTGATGATATCATCACATTATATATCGGAACAGCTTGTGTCTTTGGCGCAGAACAAATTTCTGACTAATACGCTGATTAAAGCGAGGGAGACACTGATTGCTCAAATGCTCCACAGATGAGTAACGCAACTCTGAGCCTCTGCGATTGGTTGGGGGCTTTTATAGGGTGATATTCCTGGTGATGATGAATTCAGGCGAATAGTTGTTAGGATGATGGAACCTTACTAAGTAAAACAAACCTAGCTGTGGATGAGTCTGGATTGAGGCGATGTAAATTACCTTCTGTTTGCCTGGGAGGGCCGGTTGGGCCACTTGGGGCGTACACACAGCACACCTGTTGGTTCATTGCAAATCTGATTCAGTGACTCGGAAGCACATTGAGATTGAAAACTGAAAAACTGAAAGAGACAGAGAGAGTACAGAACAAGCCTGGGAGAAAGCAGACTTTACTACATATGTCTTAAAAAAAGCAAGAAAAGAGGTAAAGGAGGACAGAAACTTCCACTGAAGCTGCAATTGAAAACTGAAAGAGTGATGTCCAGCTCTGATGCCAGTTAAGCTCAGATTTCAAAAACTGAAAGTTAAAGATATTCAGAGTTAAGGGTGAAGGGCAGAGAAAAAGAAAGGGGCAGAAAGAAAGAGAGGCTTTTGATGCTCTGCCAATGTTGTTCAACAGTGATGCCAATGGAGGGCATTGAAAGTGAAATTGAAAGAGAGGGAAAGAGATCACAGAATCCCGAGGGAGGAAAATCCCCAGCGGGTGAGAGCTGAGACCTCTCTGCATTCCGTGGCGGAGGGAGGGATGAATGAGAATGACAAGGAAGGAGAGAAAGAGACAGACACAGAGAGAGAGAGAGAGATTGAATCACTAAAAGAGAGAGGGAGGGAGAGAAGTGGATGTCATGTGATGGAAATTATTCCAAGCACCTTTCGCCTGTATATTCCCCCGTCACTAGAACTCTTATTCATATTCATAGTTGCTGAAGCAGCCGTGTTATTCACATTCATTGAAATCTCTGCCTCCGTATTTATCTTAATGTTTTAAATTCTACTTCTGCTTTCTTCTGTCCTTTCTGTCTTTCTCTGACTTTGGCTCAGACCAGCATTTGTATTCTTTCTTTGGTCACATGAAAGGCAGAGAAGAAAATGTGATGCAGCAGAAGAGAGCAAAGAAAAACAACGGTGCATGGAGGTCAGAGAGAGAAGATGGAAGAGAGGGAAAAGGAAAGGGGGAGAGGTGAAGTGAAGTTTTCTCTCTCCTGTCTTTGTCTTATCAAACAATACAACAAAAAGTTCTGTCCATTTCTGGCTTTTTTATTGCCTGTCTGAGTCTTCTTCTTGCTGGGAGAAAACCTGAACCACACGGAGCTGATTCACCTCTTTGAATGGCATAAAACTGAAATAGAAACTGTGTATGACTAGACATAAGAGTATGGTGTGGAAAACATGGTGATGGGGGGACAAGTATGTATACGACAACGCAAAATGATTGATATACTAAAATATAAAGTAATAAATAAAGTATTTTTTTTGATAGGAGGACACCTCCCTGTGTATTACCACACTTATGTCATAGCCACTTAAAAAAAGAGATGGGCCCATTCACTTTCTTTTAGGGTTGAGAATATCAACACCACTCTCTTTGGTAAATATGAAGCTACAGCCAGCAGCAGGTTAGCTTAGCATAAAGACTGAAAAGATGGGGAAAATGCATATCAATTGTATTGGAAATGCATTGTTTTTTTCTTTCTAACATGAACTATAACAGTTGATATTAGTGTGATCTCTTTTTTGCCTCTCCCACCTCCTTTTTTCTGTCCTAAGTATCCCTCCATCTCTTCCTTTTCAGCTCTACATTTCATCTTTCCTTTTATACTTTTCCTCCTCAGCTTTTCCCTTGTTCTCTTTTAGCCAAATTGCTTTGTCCCTACACCATTAATGCTGACACTTTTAATTGTCTGGTATTTAAGAGCAGGCCATAATTGAGTTAGAATTAATTATGTATGTATGTATGTATGTATGTGTGTGTTTGTGTGTGTGTGTGTGTGTGTGTGTGTGTGTGTGTGCCGTGCAGTAGCTCTTCGACTGTGCATATTTTGTACTGTTGCTATGTGCCGTACATTGTATTTCATGCGTATACAGTTTGTGTAGCTGGTGACCTAAGAGAATGTTGTTGTCGGTATCTGTGTGTACATGAACCAGTGTACTAATGTGTGTGTGATAATGTGTGTGTGTGATCCAGTGCTCCCCCTTGTTAGCTTTGATAGCTATAATGGATCTGCCTCATAATTTTTTACTGGAGTCGTTTTCGTCTCTGGGCTCACCTGTGAAGTGATTGGGAGGAACCAATTGTGATTCACTTCACCAAGGGAGAAAAAAAAGAAAGATGGAAGGAATGAGAGAAAGATGGGGGGAGGGACAATTGGGATGGAAGATGGGAGAGAGAAGAAAAGAGACAGATTAAGGATATGTAAGGATGGTCGATGTAGATGAAGGGTGGTGACATAGATGGGGGAAGAAAGAGAGGATGATAAGATAGACGCAGTGAGGTAAGAAGGATGGCGAGAAATAAAGCAAATGTAGGAGAGAGATTAAAACCTGAAAGAGGAAGGGAGAGAGAAATGAGAGTGATGGGTGGAGTGGAAAAGGGGTAGTTGTGAGAAAGATAAGGAGAGGAAAAGCAAAAAAAGGTGGATAAAAAGATAGATGTGAACAGATGGTGGTCAAGGAATTTAAGGAAGGAAGGAACGAGTGAGAATAATTGATCGATGGATGGAGAGACAGCGGAATCAGCCGAGCTGTAAATTGATTTGAAGGGCCCACAGAATTTAGTCAGATTACCCCAGAGACAGTGATGGAGACAAATAAAACAGGGCATTTCTTATCATAACTATATCTCATTAAATCAAATTATGATTTAAGCTACCACTCCACTCACTTAGCACTTCAGAATTACTCTTCTGAAGAATGTACGCTCAAGAATCACAATTTTATGACCACTTCATGAGTCAAGTTGCTTCCTGGCCAAAACAATAAATCAGTAATTAATCAAAATAAAACCAAAATGAATGAATAAATGATGAGAGGATTCTGCCACTTGTGTCCAACGTACTCAAATAGTCAAAAAAATGTACAGACGCTGGTTAATTCATTATTTAAGTCGTCTTTTAGGAATAAATACCACTATTTGGCATTTTTAACGACTTCTGATATTTTATAGTTTAAACAATTAGCTGCTGATCAGAAGAAAATACAAGTTGGTTACAGCCTTAGTTTGGATCAAGCTGTAGTAGTACTTTGCCGTTGCTGTGCCAGAGAGCTGAATGAGTCATCAGTGTGATCGAGTCTTGACTTAACCTTGTAGTTCTTAACTTAACTTAAGTGTGACGTGGGTGGCGAGATTCTACAAGGTAGATCAGTGTAAGACTCTGTTAGACAAGGCTTAAAGCGCCAGCAGCCACCCTAAGATGAGACGGGACGCGTATGTGTGTATAAGTGTGGGTGAAAGTGGGAGAAAGAAGTCGGAGCTCTGTTTGCAAGAGAGAGAAGGAACAATTGCCTGCATGTCACCATGAGATAGTTTGTGTGTGTTTAAGCGTATGAGCAAGCACGGAGGATAGTCAGTGTGTGTGAGTGTTATTTTGAATCCATTACCAGAGGTGCAGTCCATCACATTAGAGTTAAGACCAGCCTTATTAAGATAAGAAAGAATGAGACAGACTTAAGGCCTATGGGAGCCACTGATAAGACCAAACAGTGTCACTCACTATGTGTGCGTTTATGCGTGTGTGTTTGTGCGTCAGTGAGTCATGTACACGAGCTCAAGCTATCCCTACCTCACCTCACCTTCTCACTCCAGCGCGAACCAGTGATTAGTGCTAAGTGGGCTCAAGTTTCGAGGTTTCTCGTTGGTCCATCGGGCTAAAGCTCATGCATGTACTTAAAAAGCCACTGTCCTAGTGTGCATGACTAGACGATTAAAGTATTTCTTTTCTGAGGGAAGGTAACTTGAAGTAATTACGCACCGAGTCACAGTCTGTAGGGAAATATAGGTTTTGTTTGAGCCAAATTATACCTCATTTACACTTTCTGGAAGAGAATGCAATAAACAAACTTTTGAGATTAAATGCAGGATGGCAAAGCATGCAAATGTGAAATAAAATAGTTTTTTGTTTTTTTCATAAGTAAATTATCTAGAATCGAGTTTTCAGTTGAAAGGACCATAGCAGCAGCTTAAAGGTTATTAAATTGTCAGCCATTATCTAAACTCTGCTTGGTGCAGTAGACAAGGATGCTCATACATCTGAAAATAAATAATATTGTCAAGTTTGTGATCTAACATGAATTATTTGGAAAGGACAATGTGAATTTGGCCGTTTTGTGCATTTAAAAAAAAAGTTTTCTTTCCTTTTTTATGATTCTTAGATCTGAGATGCTAGACTGTCCATGAATTTCCAGCTTTCGAATCAGTCCCAACCTGCAACTGCATTACCACACAGTGAAAACGTAGCTTTGACAACAAAAATAAAGGCAATGAACGGTTCAGTGTGATGGATTACCTATTTCAAGCAAGATTTAAGTCTCTGCAAGTGCAATTTCTCTGCAATTTCTGAAATGAACTGAAGCAATGGTTGCTTGGAAGATGGAAATTTAATCAAAAAAGTTTGGGAAAAGGGTCAGCGTTCATTTGAAATGTACCTATTTATATTTAATGCAAAACTAATGATATGGTCCTTTAAATCTTAAAGCTCAGTATGGGTGCTACCATTTCTTGTGAGATTTCTTCTCCTTCATTTTCACCATAATAGAGCCTTTAATTTCTGACCTTGGTCATACTATACCCTTCTGTACCATTCTGTAGCAATGGAGATATGGCAGTGTGTACGTATAGCTATCTGCCTGTCTATCTCTCTGTCTCTCTATCCAGATGGGAGGTTTTATAAGGCTGGAGGGTAAGATTCATAGAAACAACTTTAGTTTAAAGGGAGCCTGGCAAGACTGTTTAGTATGCACACACACCCGCGTACACACTACATTCACAAAAATAGGCATCACGCTGCTTTGCACACACACAGACACGCACACAAGTGGCCAGTAAATGTTACTGTCGCCCCTACGCTGGCAGCCCCTCCACTCATAAAGACCCGGAGAGGAGATCCAAGTAATCAGTGAACATGCTGTAAACTGGGAGGATGATTGTGTGTGTGTGTGTGTGTGGCAGGTAGCAGACACAGTGATAAGTCAAACAGCACTGTGATGAGAGGGGAGAGACTGCAGTGGCATACAGCTGGCATTTTATGGCACCGCAACACTCCTCCTCCTGGCGGCTTGTCTTCCTCTCTTTTTGCTGTCTCACTCTTTCATTTTGCCACCCTTCTTTACTTGCATTACAGCTTTCACCTCTTCTGTTTCTCTCCTCTTCTACACCCCCCACCCCCCAGCCGCCCTCCCCGCTCCCTGTTTGATGTTTTCGAGGCTGTCTCTTTCTTTCTCCACCTCTGTCTTCTATCTCGCACAAATCCTCCTCTCATCTCATGCTGCTTCTCCACCAACTCTTTTATTTGCTTCTCTTCTCACTCACTTTTCCTCCCTCTGCTTTCCTATTCCTCCCCCACATTATTTTCCTCTACCCACCTCCTCCTCTTCTCTGCCCCTCCCCCATCTCTAATCCCCTCTCTCTCTCTCTCTTTTACTGCGAGGCATCAGGGCTCTCCAGTGCACAGTGTGAATGCCTAATGAATCTTATTTCTTTTACAAGCCTCCACCCTCACCCATCGCTGTCCTATCTAGCCTACCCCTCTCTCCTCTTCCTTGCTTCCTTCCTTCCTCCCTCCCTCCTCCCACCACTCTTCTACCTGTCTTCCACGCCTTCACCTCCTCTCTTTTGCTTTATTTACTAGCCAGGAGCCATGCAGCTGGTTACAAGGAGTAAGAGCTACCCAGGGGACACCAGTGAGAAAAGAGAAGAATGATTCCCCCTTTTATGTAAGAGAGACATCCACTATGTAGAGTGTGTGAAGGTGTGTGTGCTTCTGTCACAGCGCACATTTGGGGAAATACAGTACTTTAGATATCAAGCTAGGTGATTAGGGACTCAAATGTAAGGGGTTCTAATTTCACTGAAGAAGCACTCTGTTTACAGCTGGTTTTCTGACAGTTTAAGTGTTAACCTGACTGCTTGTGTCTCTTTTTTTTTTGTGCCTGACAGTCTGTGTGCGTCTCCTGGCTGTAGCTGAGATAGATTGCCTATCAATTGTTTTGTGCTGAGGAGAGTATTGCTCACCCTGCTCTCATGTTGCCAATATCTTCCCTGAGCCTCCTCCCATTGATTCAGGCTGTTGCAGAAATGGCCGGGTCATGTGTTTTCCTGTACCTCAGTCTTCTGATAAACAGCCTTTACCCAGACCCTCAAAATTACTTTCTGATCAGGTTATTGATTCATTTTGTGGCAGAACCACTTGCCTGAATGGTCGGACCACCATCATGTAATGAGTTTAGTGGTGTAGGCATCACAGCCCTCTGCTGTTACGTATCAGGCATCCAACCCTACATTAGCAACCCTGTGATTTCTGGAGCCTGTTAATATTCTTTTAAAATGACAAGTGCAACAATATTGTGGTGAAATAAATAGATTCTTTCCATTTTTGCAAGGTAACATGAGGATATAACTACACATAACATGACTTCATTACTTGAGATGGAAGCTATGAGTTATTGTTTATATAGTGACGCTCACTGTTAGACATTCATGCATCAGGGCAGAAAACAGTGGGGCTCCTGTAAGAATTTTGAGTGACAGAATAATAGCTGCTGGCATGTATTGATAAAGGAAGTAATATCATGCACGAGAGACTGCTGTCGTTGTTGATGTGCTGATGCAACTGCATCAAAAAACTGCACCAAAGTCTTTAAAACCACAGTCACTAAGAAGCAGTTTAAAATGGATTGGCTACATCTAACCGCTACCTGATCCAGTGACTTGTGTTCAGTATCAGAACCAATCTGAATACGTTGTCCTCTGGTTCTCAGAACTTGTGATTACAATTTTATAGACTAAATGATAAATTGATTAATTGGAAAAATAATCCAAAAGTTAATTGATAATGAAAATAGTAGAGTACTTTAAAATGACACACAAGAGCACAGAGGACAGTTGAGAAATTACTAAACAATTATTGGGAAATGTGTTGTGTTGAACCCAAAGCGTTGGCCTCTGAACAGCTAACTATTGTTGTCATTCTTGAAATTGAAGCTCATACTTCTGTTGCAATCATTGTTATTCGGTTTGTGTAAGAGTATCAACTGAAAGTCCGTGCTGGCAATGCAAATGAGAGCAGGATCAGGAAGTGGAACAGTGCACCTTTTGTCAATTATGCTAAATATATCTTTTTCCTGTCTCATTTAGACCTGTTTCTGAGTTTGCAGCCTCTGCTGCAGTTTGGTGAACAAAAGTATAATTTTCTTTTTCATGTTGTGCCCACACAATATTTTATTCATCCCTCTTTGATCAGTGGCTATTATGTCTTAAACCGTTTACAGTATGGTCTTTTTGCAAAATCTCATCTAAAGTGACTTAATGTAAGTGCAGATTCTGTGCTCCTGAGTTTAAAATGTTAAATCTAAATTTAGTGCTCCTCGAGGTTTCATTGCTGGGTTGACTTGGAGTAGACAATGATGAAATGTTCATTTCCCATTTGAGAGCATTAAAAAAAGCCTCCATTGCTCAACTTTTAACGTTTCCAGCACTTTTTCATCTATGACAAAGTGATATAATCACTGGTTGTTTTGCATCGTCCTCTTTAAAGCACCTGGCACAATTTTAACTCATTTAAAAACCCAGCTGGACGATGATGACGATCTGTCATGGGCATACAGGTAGATTGCTTCCAAGTCCTCCTCAAAGGACCCCTCGTGGATGTCCAGCTATATACCTGCAGTTTCTCTGTCATCTTCATAATTGAAAGAGAAACAGTTGATATGCCGAGCTGTCATACACCTATCTCTCTGTTAATGTAATGTTAATAGAAGGTTAGCCTCTGGAGGAAATACCTTTCAGGTCTGCCTGGTAATGATAACGCTTGATCCTTTTCTTGTGCCCTTGTGTGTGGGGCTTGGAATTTGTGCAGACATGTACAATATATATGTATGTTTACGTATATGTGTTTGTAGCCTTAGTTTCAGTGTTTACTGTAGGGACACACAAAGTATCAAGCTTGTGTGTTCCCTGTTTGTTTGGTGTTTGCATTATAGTGTGTGTGTATTACTGGGAAATAGACACCGTAGGTCAATACTAAATCTTTTTTATGATATTTTTGTAACTAGATCTACAGAGTACGTGTTGACTTATGGTGCAAATCCCTAATTTGTAAACAATTTCACATGTCGTTATTCCTCTGAGTTTTGTGCACACATTCAATATGCTTCTGAAATGGAGAAACTGTGCTCGCTATATATTTATATGAAACTTCATGGCTTAGGAAAAATGCAGGCAATTTTCTCTCTCATCTAAATGGTTTCCCTTTCTGTTTTCCTCCTCTACTTGCTCTAATGTGTTGTTATCCTCAAGTTGAAATGACTTCCTATATCCTTATTTACTTTAGTTCAATTTTTTTTCTTTCTGTAGACATTTTCTTACACCTATTTGGAATCATAATACTTTTTTGAGAGGTATTGCTCAACTTTGAGTTCATTGCTTCATATATTCTTGTGCACCAATTGTGGGGTTTCCCCAAGGAATTTGCTTAGCGGACGTAGTAAGCTCCTTACACATCTGCACCTGATTGTGACATTCTGGGCTATTTGTCTCTACTCTTTTCAACTTTACAATGCACTGCTCTGATTTATTAATGTGAAGCAAATTATGCGATTGATCAATCAATCACCAGACAGATCTTGATGCAGCTCATTATGTCACTATCAAAGTCTTAACTAAAGGGCAATTTAAATAATTGCTTCACTCATTAGACCTGTGGCTTTTTCTGTGGCTCGTCACTATTATATTTCATTCATATGTCAGAATTTTCTTCTGATGTTCTTGGAGGTGCTTTTCATGTCAGGCGAGGTGGAGTATCTCCACTATAAAATACAGGAAACTCTGCTATTGTTAATCACTTATATAGGGTCAGTGCATAGTCCATCGGATGCAGCCAAACTTTTAAACAGTGTACCAGAGTTCAACCCAACTAACTGCTAGATTTTTTTAATCAAATGTTTATGGTGTTGAGGCTTGATGTAACAGAACAGAGCTTGTCACTTGAATTGGATGAGTTGGAGCTGTAGTATTTTGTATACCAATGATTGGTTTATTGTATTTCTCTTATTAGTCATTCAGATTAACTTTGGCCAGTCAGACATGAGTTGTTTCTCATTTGTGATCATACAGCTACATACAGCTAAATGCCTCCCACTGTAGGTCAGATGCAAAACAGCAATAGAAAGAATATACTGCAAACCACATTTTAGCAGTACTGTATCATTAAATAGGCAACGGGGCAGTACCTACTCTGTTTGTTTAAGGGCAAATGAACCGTCTTGTGACCATGTGGTTGCGGACCAATAACACTAAAACAATATTCTGCGGTAAGGTGTATTAGAAACAGCTTGAGGAGAGCGGCTTGAGGGGCAGATGTTGTTTGACAGAATTACATTAATTTAAGGTCACGAGGTTATTGAACATACCTCAGGAGGTGCTGGTTACACTGAAATGGGGGCAGGGAGGGAAACTGTGGGATGTTGGAGGGAAAGAGAGAGAGACCGATAGAGAGTGTGGGTGTGTATATAAACTGAAATAAAGAAATAAGGAAAGGAAAGAAGAAACACAGAGAGGAAGGAAGAAACAAACAGGAGATGAAACAAGGGCATTGGCAATGCACCATTCAGCCCTTGTTTTCCCCTGTTGCCGGCTGTATTTTCCCTCTCTTAGTTCCTTTCTGACAGCTTTAATCAACACAATAAGGCTTGCTGAGATTTCATTATGGAGCCTTGGCCGCAAGGGCCTTTGAGGAAGGGATAGATGGATGGAGAGTTTCTAAAGATAGGAGGGGTGGTGAGATCAAGATGGAGGGAGGACAGGAGAGAGACATTTGGTAGATAGAGGTAGAGAGAAGGGGCGAAGTTGATGGCAGGAGAAAGTGAGAAGCTTGACCCAGAGAGGGAGGGATGGGCGGATGAGAAGGCAGGGGGTAGACAGTGAGAAAGAAAAGATTAATAAAGAGAGGGATTAAAGAAGGGAAGGAATCGATGGATTGGTACTGACACCCGCGCACAGGGGAAGGCTGAAAAAATGGTGTTATGTGGCCACTTGATTGGCCCAGAGCAGCATGGGGGCCCACAGAGGAGCATATCAGTCTCACACTTCCTGGATTACAGGGTCAAAGGGTAGCCAGCAAAGAGAGAGATCACTATTTATGGTCCTTAATGGAAACAGAGAAAAATGAAAACATATTAACCCAAAACTCCCCACCGCTTATATACAGTACTCATACTTACAGTATGTGTAGGTTCTCACAGAGTGAAAGAGAGAATAAACACACAACATGAAAGCACACGTGTAGTACGTAAGCATGCATACAGGTTTGATGACTACTAATTTCTGTTTGACCTCACACTGCATGTAGGTGCACAGCAGTGTGCTGACAACACATCAAATATAGGTTAGAAACAACAGTTGGCCTTTGGAATTTTTACAACATGCAATTGTGAAACTGTGAAAACAGTACTGACTAAAACACAAACACACACAATTCAATTATAGTGATAACATATCATTAAAAATATATACCATAAATAAGAGCTACAGCATATGTACTGTGAAACTGAGTCATTACAGTAACAAGGATTCTCAAAAGTATACACTAGCTGTGAAATTAAATGTCATTAATTCCCAGAAGCAACTATATATCACTAGTTAAAGATCAATATTAAGTGCCCAAAGGAAGTAAAACACAATAATTAATACAATCAAAATACACAGAGTAAAGTTAAATATGTAAAGGTTAGTTTTAATCACTTTAATAGATGATATTGAATGTTGGCCATTATTCAAAATGATGTATCATTGCACTCACTCGTGTCACAGAACAGATACTCTTCCATTTGATCAAATGTATCATTCAACAATGACTCCAAGACACGCGTGTGAGCGCCCATCACATCGGGACCTGCTGCATTTCTTTTATGTTCTTGAGTCTTACTTTTTTCTCTCTCAGCTACGCTTAATGAAGCGTTATCCACATAGGCAGCTGTTTACATCACACAAATCTCCTGCTGTATGTTGTGCACTTATTACCAGTATCTGTAATGAGTGATCATGGCTCCAAGTGTTGTTATGAGCTTGCCATTTTCACTATAGGATTCCCGGTAGGGAAATAAAATCACTGAATCACCACTGCAATCATTGCAGCAGTAGTTTATGTGTCGCTCCCATCCCACTCTTGATGTGGAGTTGCAATAAGAGGTGTTGATAATTGGCAAGCACGTTGCAAATTTGAATTTTCTATCTTCAAACAACTTGGAAGATGGCAGAGATGAATAAACACATGGGATGCTCTCCCCACACTCATCTGTAGGCTGTGCCCCCTTATGAACTAGGCCCTACCAGACAATGACTAACCAAGACTCCTGGAAAGTTAGCTGACCTTGACTTAACTTTGACTGTATTAGGTAATCACTACATGTCAAAATGAGCCCGAAACATCGTCTGGAAGGACCAACTAGATATCATTTAATCATAATGTACTTTATCATATTTGAGACAACATAAAGAAAACTATACTTCCTATTCCAGTCAACAGTGACAACACATTTTTCCCTGGTCTTATCTGTTATTTGTGTATCATATATGCAATCTGTTTATGTCTATATTATAGACAGTGAAACAGATAGATAAATAGAACAATCCACAACAATCCAAAAGATATCTAGTAACCCATGAGAAAAGTCTTTTTTCGGTCTCCAAGGGAACTACCAGCTGGTGGAACATTTTACAAATGTTGGCTCAATATCCTCAAATAACAGGAGTAGGTTTTACAACGACATAATTGGACAATTCATTTCCATGACAACATAATTCAAATTATGAAAAGAGTTTCTCTATTCACCTCTGAAGAATGATGATAATGATTCTCTTCGCTTGCCTTTCCTCCATTCAGTCATCCTTCAATAAGATCTAGTCGGTCTTAACTTCTCTCCTAAGCGAACTGTAAAATCATCACCACTGACCCCTTTTTTTACATCTAATATGCTCGACTGGCTGTGGTTGAAAGTGGGAAAGTGTGTGTTCACATGCGTGTTTATGTTTTTATGTGTTTATAGATGCTTGTGTGTAACTCTTTTTTGTGTAAAAACCTTTGTGCGACGTCTGTTGGGCAGAGGATATTTCTTTTGTGTGTTTGTGTGTGGTTATTCACCAAGAGTATATCTCTGTCCTCTGTCCCTGTTTGTCTGTGACACACTCACCTTATTAAGTACTTTGTAAATGCCAGTAGTCTCTTATCTGTCTCTCTACTGTTTTTCTACAGGCCTCGCTGCCCTTCTCACAACTCAGTGCAACCAAGCACTTGCTTAAACACATACACACAATCAAATAGCATTATATCATTGAGAATTGAGTACATTCTGTTTGTCTGTGCATTTATTTGCACTTGATCTATCTCTCTGTCTATCTGTTTGTATGGCAATCAGATTTTCTAGTCGTGCTCGCCATACAAAACCAGTACTCATAAGTTAATTAGCTTTTTAAAAGCAGTCAGTGTAAACTCAGTGCACTAGCAAACTGCTATCTGAGTCTTACTCTAATAGACAGTGTGTTTTCCAGTGCACGCTGTGACTGCTGGTTTCACTGCCAAGTAAATAAAGAGCTAATGTTTTCTACATGATGGCAATATAGATGCCATGATTAGATGGATCAGCCAGACAGTGTCTATTTGAGTCTTCCTCTCTCTCTCTTACTCACTCACTGTTGACTTTTGTAGTGGGGAGTGTAATTGAGATAGAGTAAAGACAAGCCACATTCTACTGATATCATTCATTGGGTGCAGAGAGGGAGGAAGGGAGAGAGAGGAGGTGCACAACAAAGTTTGCAAAGTGTAGACAAAGTCCGAGCATAGACAGGAAGACATGTAGACAATGTACACTTGGCAGCACAGAGGGAAGGAGGGATGATGCATGTGGAGGGGGGCAAGGATGAGTGGATGCGCAGTGATACAGATTGCATGAGAGAGTTTGAAGATGGAGGAGTGGATTAAGAAGAAAGATAGAGGATTGACACGCAACATGCTATTGATACCTCCATGGGAGTCGAAGTGGAGAAGCAGGAAGGAATGGGGGAAATAAGAAAGAGAGAGGAATAATGATACAGATAGAGAGACAACCAAAGGGGTACTGGAAAGAGGAAGAAACGTTTGACCACCATTAGCTGCCTTCAGCAAAATTGACAAGGATGGATGAAACAAAAAAAAGAGAACAAATGACAGAGAGATGTTTAAAGAATTGATTGAAAACAGAAGGAAGTGCATGACTGGTTGGCACGGTGTTGCTTTTCACCACAGGGTTGGAAGGCAAACAGCAAACAAGTGAGAACAAGAGCAAAACTAAAACATCTCAACACAGTAGGGCCTAGTTATTTATGTCTGCTGATTGACAGTAACTGTATAAACCGATCAGCCATAACATTATGACAACTGACAAGTGAAGTTGTCCTCGAAGTTGATATTTTGGAAAAATGGGCAAACGTAAAGACGTGAGCAACTTTGACCAGGGCAAAATTGTGATGGTTAGACAACTGGGTCGCAACTTACAGAACGTAAAAGACACACCTTCAGAGGTCCAGTGGAGTCCATGCCTCGACGGGTCAGGAATGTTTTAGCGGCAAAAGGGGGACCAACACAATGTTTGGCAGGTGGTCATAATGTTATGGCTGATCGGTGTATATTCATCTTGTATAGTACATGTTTGGGTGATTTCCTACTTTGCTTTTGTGTCTTGCCACCTTGAAAAAAAATTAAGAGTAAATATAAAAGTAGCAGTCCCATCAATTCTCCATGGAGACTCTATTTTTGCATCGGAATTGCCCAATTTCTGAGCGCACAGATAGTGGCCTTTTTTTTTTGCAATCTAATAACCACATCAAACACACATTTGGGGGGGCCTGACATCAAACATGAGCATCCATTCTTCTCCTTCCCTGCAGTTTGTTTCATGTGCTGGTGACGTGGTTTGAGCAGGTATACAGTGCAAGCTAACATCACCATAATCCTTAACACCGAAATTGCTCTGCTGCATTTTCGCCACTAACACACCTCTGCTGCACCTCCCTGCCTACTTAAGTGCAGTCAAGTTCAGGGCAAGTCACCAAAATATCAAATTCTTGCAGATGAGTGAAAACCCTTTTTGTGTGTGTATTGAAAATGTCACTTCACCAGCGCAAAGCCCCTTTATTTGCCGTCATGAAAATGTTGCCCTATGACTTATGTACATCTACGCAGCACTGCTTTAGCTTTTTTTTTGTTAATCTTGTCGTCTAAGCTCTTGGCCGTAAGCGCTGTGTCCATTGATGCTGCAAGAAGCAGAGCCCTAGGCCAATACAGCGCACGTCAATACCTGAATAATACTTCATGTGCAATTGTGTGTGTGTATTGATCTGGTGAAATCTATGCATGGGGTAGAGTTGGCCAATGCAATAGTGCATTCACAGCACCTGGCCAAAGAATAAGGTGTTCTATCTATTCACTGTGTAGAAAACAGCATACCTTATTGGATTGGATCCCTTGAATGAGAGTCAATGAATGCTGATGAGGCTGATATTTTTAGATGCCATTAAAGCCTTTGAGAAAACTGGATCAGTTCAGTGTAATTGCTTAACAGACAGTTGAAGCCTCCATATAATTCAACTTAGTCTCACATTGGTTCCACCAATTTAAAGCAAATAATCTTTGTGGTAAAAAAATAAATAAAAAAAAACCCCACACATTTCTTTTTGTTTCTTTGTTCACACTTTCATTGTGGTAAGCTTCTTTGAAGTAGACATATCGATTGCAAGTGTCAGTCACATTTTAATGCAGTTCTTGCACTGTTGCTCCAACCCAAAAAGGATTTGTCACAGAAACCATGTGCTTTCATTCACAATATGTTAAGGGGAAGTAAGTAGGGGGTGTTCTGCCAGCGACAGGATTGCATAAAGTACAGGGTATAGGATTTAGGGTATAAGTGAACAGCCATAAAAGTGACAAGATTAAAAACTGATAGTTGCAGCTATCAGTTTAATGGGACTTCCCAAAGTTTCCAGATAATTGTTTTGAATCCCTACAATACCACAATTGTTCATCGGGTGCCTAGAAACAATAAAAACAAATCCTGTTTTTGCCCAACACCCTCAACAAAATATGAGTATGACTATACTACTACGGAGTCATACAAACATACTTCCAATCCCATTAGATAAATCCATTTTTTACGCATATCAAAAAAGCACAATGCATACATGTTTGCATGGTCCCCTTCAGATCCACAAATGCATCTTTGTTAGTGAAAAAGGAGAGAAAGAGGGAGATATTGCCAGTATACTCTGCTACCATTCCACCCATCGAACTGTAACGACACATTAGCATAGCACACAATAGCCTCTGCCAGTATCAGGTGTGAAGGCCCTGTTGCAGTGCACACGCACAAAGGCATGCACACATGCAGACACTGGCACACACACACACACACACACACACACAACCCATAATGTATTCACAGGCAGCCAAGCTTTTTCTTCTCATTGCCATTCAGGCGTCATGTTTGCCCACACAGATGCTATCAGCAGCAATAAGCCTATGTGGTCACTGCTATTCAAAAACCATAATGTCGCCCATATATTCTGTTCATTGGCAGATTCTAATAGGAACAAATTACTGGCTGAATATTCTACACACGTGCGTTTGTGTGTTGACTTATCGATGGAGTTCCTATTGAATTTTTAATGTATTTGTGAGTGTGTATTTAGTTTAACACTGTAATTGTCACTTACGAATGACTACATTTACTTGCTGATGCACAACTTTCATTTCACAGTCGGCTCCTCGTGCACTGCTGGCTGACTGATTCTGTTGGTTTGGAAGAGATAAACATTGATAAACTGTTAAACAAAGGGTGTGTACATGTGCTTGGACTCTGTTGTACAACTGCTATGAATTAAATTCCTGGCTTGTGTTATAGCCTGGCTTGCAAGTAACAAGTGAAAACAACACACACTACATCCTGGTTTCAGCATTCCACCCACTTGTTTGTCAGTAACGTCTAGTCTGCATAGTTAGACAGATAACTCTTAATGCAAAAAGCCACATGCCCTGAACCTTTGTTAAAACCAACGGAAACCTTCCAGATCAATTCATTTATCATCAACCAAATGCGTCTCATTCAGTGAAATGATTTCCGGCTCTAAGTAATGCAGAGTAATATTCAGCGTGAACATTTTCTATTTAAATGCATATATATTCTTGCAGGTTAGAATGTTGCTTAGGAAGATTTGGAACACAAATTCAATTTCCAAACTCTATGTTTGGTTGGGAGAAAAGCTCACAGTCAGCAGTTTCACTGACATTTTTGATGTTTCCTTCATCTGTTTCACCGTTGGGAGTGTGACGCCACTGTGACACGGGGAGATCCTTGTTCATCTTTAGTTTGAACCTGTATAGATGTTTAAATGAGTATGGCTATTATTTTATTTTTTGTTTGTTAATGAGTGTACTGTATTTGCTACATGCATCTATGTACTTGCTTTAATCTGTTTGATGACATATATGGAAAATTTTATGCTGTATATCTGTGTGAGTTTGTTTATGTGTGTGTGTGTGTGTGTTTCCACATGTGAGATCCCTCATCCCCAGATAAGACATGGGCTGGAGGACAGCAGGGCATCCCGACTTGGGGGATAACAAGCATCAGCAGGGATCTGACGCTCTATTGGTGTGTGTGTGACTGTGTGTGTGCTCTGAAAATAACAGCAAAACTTCAACACATACTTTCACATACACACACATGCACGCACATAGCCCTAGTCTGAGGGCACTGCTGTAATTGGATGTCTGATTACTGTCAGATAGTGTGTGTGGGAGAGAGAGAGAGAGAGCGCAAAAGAGAGTGGCGGAGAGAAAATGCTAGAAAAATGAAAGAAAAGTTTCTCTGAGGGAAAGAAAGAGAATGTTAGCAACAGTAGAGTAGAAGAAAGAGAGATCGACACTCAGAAGTCAGAGAGAGCAAGAGGGAGAGAGAGAGACAGAACCAGACAGATAAGTGTACATGTTCTCTCTTTGTGATCTCTGAGCTTAACGTTGACCTTGTGCTTTTTATCTGTGGTCTGACATCCAATCATCCCTTGCTTATCTCCCTCTCCTCGCCTTATACAATACATCTTCTCACCTTTCCATCCTTTTCCACATTTCTACCTCTCCACCTTCTCACCCCCTGATATTCCTGCATGTTTCATATCTCCTTCCATCTACAACCATCTCCACATCTCCTTCGTTTCCTCCCTCCCTTCTCTCCATCTAGTTCCTCTTATGTGTCTTGCCCGATCTTGCCTCCGGTCTCCCACCATTCAGCAGCAAGCCAGCTGGATTAATCTGATTGATTGGAAGTATTGGTGATGCGTGACTGGTGGCAGGAGGTCAGATGAGTCAATGGAGACATTAACTGACTCGTCTCCTGCCTGAGGAGTCACAGGAATAGCCTCCAGTTGCACTTGTCAAGTCTCACCACAGCACTGCTAGTAAACAGTCCATTTGAAGGGCTCCCGTGCTCTCTCTTTCCGTGCTGAGATTATAGAGTTAAGCCTGGAACGTGTGTGTAAAAAATAAAAAGGTGCACGGCTGTCAGTCGGAGGACTCCACTTCCACTCTCTGTACTTCTGTTAAGATGTTTACAAGTATAATTCCCTCAATATACAGCATGTTCTCAACAGGCAGGCACACATTTCAAAATTATGGAAAAGCAATGAAATCTCCATTGAAGAATAGATCAAGTATATGTGCTTCGCTGACAAACTGCTTCAGATCGTGCTGTTGCAGAAGTCTCATGTGGACTGTTACTGCACTGCAAATTGCACTATCTCAAAGTCCACCTCAGGAAATGTTGAACGTTATCTTGAAGTTCCTTTTATAGCCACTAGGTGGGCAAAATGAATTAGTATGGCTGTGTATAAATATAATAAACAAATTAATTATGCAATATATTCCTCAGCATGTCACAAAGTAAACTCAGGTGACTGTTTCCGCATTTATATTTTAATTTATGTATTTATTTATTTAAATATTTGATAATGAAACTATCTTCAACATTCATAGCATTGACTCTTGCTTGATCTCCTTTCCCTCCGCACACAGGCATTGAGATTCAAGGGGTGGGCTGGGCACTTGTGTTTTTCGAGTACTTGTCTGGGTAATAGGTTTTTTCCAGACACAAGTACTGTCTGCGCAATAACAACCAATACTTATTGCATGTACGCCATGGGCGACAGAAGATGCTGGTTTCTATAGGACTCCACATACGCACAGGTTATCATTCCTACTCCCATGCACGTACACTTGACACACACACCTAGACACACACACACGCTCCATGCTATAGGTTTCCACCTGTCTCCCCTCAGACCTCAGCAAGTGCTGACTTCAGCTAGACTGCTCGACTCCTGTGGTGAAGACACACACACACACACACACACACACACACACACACACACACACACACACACACACACACATTTTGTGGCAAGGCAGGTGGAGTGAGACATTAAAAGGCCAAGATCTTCTTTCTTTCGCTGTCTCCTATTCTGTCTTGCTCACTCACTCTCTGTCTCCCTTGTGTGTTTTTTGTCTTTCTCTTCTTTCTGTCAAGCCCACTCGAACCTCCAAGTCCTCTTCCGACATTCAGACCCCCTATGCCCTTGTATATCCTTCTCTCCTGCACACACAGGAATAATGACAGATGTCTGTGTCTGTACAAGGTCCAATCTGTTCTCTCCCAGTTGTAAATATCCGTATACTGGAAAGCGGCACAGCCTGTCCTTTATGTACAACCATTCTGCAGAGCTGCTGCAACTTTACCCCAGAGAGGTAAATTATATTGACATTTAAATGTTGTCCTCCTTTCAGCTGTCAGAGGGACATCACAAAATACTGATATTCAGCAGCCTCTATGTTAATAAAGGCAGGATGGAAGAATTGTTCCATGCTGTCACTGTTTCAGGCACTAATACAAGACAGACACATGATGTAGGATATCTACAATGGCTAATAATTTAATAAATAATGCAGATGTACAAGCTGGAAGAGAGGATTCTTCTATTACTTTTAATAATGCAAGTGCAGGGTAGATGGATGACAACACATTAACGTCCATGTTTTCTTTTATGCTGAAATGTATTACTTTCTGTCCGAGGGGACAAATAGTTTTCGTTGTCCACTTTCATGATGTTGCACGGTATGTGTTTTTAGCAAGTAAAGACCCAAAACATTATTATATACTGCTAATTGGTCACCCCTCTTCAAAAGTTTACATTAATAAACACTCATATCTGCTTGCATTACAACTACATTACAGTGTGTTATAACCCATTTATGAAGTGGTTATATATTGCTTGTGACCGCTGAATGAGGGAATTTATAGTAAGGTTGTGCCCTATTGTTAAATTTGATTTTTTTTAAATTCAATTCAGTTTTATTTATATAGTGCCATATCATAACAGAGTTATCTTTTTAACAATTAAAAGATTTAAATAAATTTGTGGATGGTGGCATCCATGTTTTCAAAGAATATTTTAGGTATTACTTTTAACAAGTACATGTGTTAAAGTTATAACTTGTGTGACGCATTGCAGTATTCATGCAGAATCCATTTCTGCAATGTCCAGAATAGAAATAATAATAACACAAAGTCATGCAGACTGAAGGACAGCTCCAGTGGCTATCACTGTATTATTACATTTTGCCATTACATACTGAGGCTTGAGTGTGAATTAGCTTTTTAGATGGATACCACAAATTATTGTATTTTGTCTGAGAAAACATTTTATTATGTGCACAGTAGATCATCGCAAATATCCTGTATCAATTCACTGATGCAACCCGCTGCCTCAATTTATACTCTGATAACTCACAACGCTGTGGAGACAGCCCATCATTTTATCTCAGTGTGTGTTCACACCATAGTCAACAAACATTTACCAAAAGTAGCTACATTAAACTTCTCTAAACTGAAACAACGTTGTCCATTTTCCTCATGTCTTTATTAGTGTTTCATTATCAGCAAATTATAAGCAATTTGAAGCTGAAGTCCATAATGGGCACACAAAAGCTTTTCCACCTTAGGCTTGGTTCAGATCTGAGCAGCATCATTTTGGGTTCGGACCGCCTTAAATCTCCAAGCCCATTTGAGGTTTTAAGGCCTGTGTCCTTTAAGGCATATTTTAATGGGAGGATGTAAATTTCCTGGGACAGCGGTTCCGTGGGTGTTGTCAATGATTCATTAGCAAGCCCGGGGAAAAGTTACAGCTCTGAGTGAAGAAACGCAGAACACAATATTTACCGCACCACTTCGTCCACACCCAAGCGGAAGAAAGAGAGAAAAAAAAGCCATTGCATAGTGCACATAGTTACTGGAGTGCACACAAATACATGCAAAGGCAAATGTTCATTGGGAAACAAAGACAAATTCACACAAGCATATGCCACACACATATGTACACACACACACACACACACACACACATTCACACGTCACACATCTGTGACTTCAAAGGCCCACGCTGCAGTGCCCCAAGCCACGAACAAAGCATAGAAAAGCAGAGGGCAACTTTTAATTTTATAGCAGTGCTAATGAGGTTTGGAGAGAAAGAAAGTGTGTCAAAATCAGTGTGTGTGTGCTGTGCGTTTGTGTGAGAATCATCCAATAGTAACCGTTCACTGGCAGGTATTTATGTGTTTTTTTTATCATAGAAATGCTGGAAAAGCTGGAAGAAGAAATTAATTTCTTCCTGCATGGATTGGCACACAGAACCTTGTGTGTGCTTTTACCTCAGAGTTGCACATACTTTAGAGAGAGACAGGGAGGGTGACACAGCTATAACTTAATGGAAGAATCATTAAAGGCAGGGACTTTGATTTCATTTCCTTTCTTTCATTTTGCTACACACTCACATCTAACACAGATATATGCATGTGGGCACACAAACACACATGCACATGCACACACACACAGACACACTCCAGTGCTAGTGGCATAAAGGCAGCTAGCTTTAAAGTTACTCTCATTACTCTTCTTGCTTAGCAGGAAACCCCATTAATGTCTGTGTGTGTCGAAGCCGTAATTCCGGTATAAATACATTATAGGAGGCATGAGTGTATCAGTGAGTGTGGGGGGTACTCCTGCAGCGTTGAGTAGAGGTTTTTGTGCAGGCTATGGTAAGGCTATGGTAAGCTGGAGTCATTTAACATTGTTTGATGCATGTAATTGTAGTTCTCTAAGTGTCCATCGATGGCTGCTTTTCAGCTCATAGCACTCATGAATGCTGCCCCTAGTTTTGTGCTCTTGCTAAGTTTCAACATGTTAAGAGATTTTGGTTCTTCATTTTGTGACTGAATGTGTAATATGCAGTTACATTTCATGGGAAAAAGAGCACAATGATTTTTTTTTTTTTTTGTTCTTTTCTAAATACTATGGAGACGTATTCCCTGCAAAGTTTGACAAGCTGAAGGTGAGAATAAAATGACAGGAGCAAGAATACACACAGCTGAGTAATTCTCCTCTTTCTTTCCTCCCCATTCATGCATCTGTTGGTTAATAGATGAAATGGTGCAGGGAGAGGAGAGTGTGGGAGGGCAGCAGATTGGTAATTAAACGTTGAGACAGCGGCATTTTCCGTCCTGAAACAGAATGAATTTAATCTCAAAACAGAATGGAGTTAATTACAGACTATAAGGGTTCCATTTGGAGAAGCACCGGACGCACTTAACATCGAATTTATTATCACAACTTGCACCCTGCATCTTTTTTTTATTTAATGGCTGCAGAGAGGGACAGCTTGGACACACACACACACACACACACACACACACACACACACACACACACGCATATTATACTTTCTATGCATGCATTTGCAGAGGTTACCTTTGTGCATGCACACAAACATACACAAAAGTAGGCATTTAGGCTCACAAATATGTGCTTCACACCTACACCCAGAGAGGTAAACAAACAAGGCGCACACACACAAACAAATACACTTACACATGGATATACACATAAATAGACTCAAGAAATTAGGATTCAGTCACATTCTATTCCACATCGAAGCCTCTGTAATCAGGTTATTAGAGATAAACTGAGAGCTTGGTGTGTTGTTGCCTGTAATTCAATTATCCCGTTGTAGATGAATGTGCTACAATTGCTGAATTATGTAATAAACTGGCTATTACTGTGATCCAATACAGCTGAGACCACTCTTTTATCTGAAGTGAATAAAGAGAATTTGTAACTGGTCTCATATTAGTATGCCCGGTATATGATGTCTCTAAACAATTAACCGCCCCGTTTTTACACAATCAGCCAAATTCTGAGCCTGCAGATTGTGTTTTTTGGGGGGGTAGAGGGGGGAAGTGAAATGGTTCTGTCCACAACATGTGATGCTACAGTTGAACAGCTTTTCACTGATTTCTCCAAATCTATCAACTAATTTGGGCTTCATCTGAAAATGGGGGATGTTTTTGACATGTTTACTGCCAAATCCCCTGTTTATTCATATGAGAATTAGTATCCGATGTCGTTAGCCACAGTTTCTTTCCTTGGAAAAGACTTGGCAGCAGGATAGATATTTGATAGTTATTTGATATGGTTGACAGAAAGCTTTCACACCATGTCAGGTACCTGAGACGCAGGTTTTTAAACCCAGATCTTCACTGAAATCAATACTAGTGCTTGTAGTTCACAAGGGGCTTTCCACTCAGCCTCAACAGACGACAAACAGCATGGCTGCAAAAATAGCTGAGATTTTTGCCATCTGTCTTTCTTTTTCTCTACATTTGTTACTATACAATGTAAAGCTCCTCTGTGTGCAGTATTGTATGTGCGATGGTTTGGATGTTAAGTCTCTCTCTTTCAAAGCCTCCTTTTTATTTAAAAAATTTTGCTTTCAACTAGACATTCTGTGAGTGATAAAAAAAAAAGACATTGATGTTTCTCCTGACCTTACCTCACATCTTTTCTTTCAGCAGAGCGGCAAGGGTGCACGCTAATAACTGATATTCACTTTTAACAAGCTGCTTTTTTAGCACCATCAAAGAGGGGCCGCAGTGAATTTTGGCTGCGACACTTACGGTCAGGTGTGTCTGCGAGCATGTGTACATAAACACGTACAGACTGATTTGATACTGTTTCTGTTTTTTAAGTCTGTCCTCCGTGGGGACGATTATTGATGGTGGATGACGCCATGAAACAAACAATGATTTAATCACTTTTATAACGCTCCAAGGACAGTGGAGAGAAAATGCCAACATCAGCATGTGTGTGTGTGTGTGTGTGTGTGTGTGTGTGTACACACTGTATGCCTAGTTTCCTCGTAACTTGCTATCTGTGTAAAAATGTATATCAAGCTGGTGATTATCCTTGAGAAAATATTCTGAAGTTCCAAGTATTTGTCTCTAGTGTGAAGGGTGTGTGTGTGTGAGAGAGAGAGCAGTAGACAGGGGTGCCTATGCAGATTTTGTCACTGTAGTGATTATCCTTGAGAGGCTTTTAATTTGAGGCTAATGAGTATTTGTTTTAGCAGTCATGCACGCTGGTATGCGTGCGTCTGCATGGGTACGAATGCGAGTGTGTGATTAAGGAATGTGATGTAGTGAAAGCGACAGACTGTACAGATGTTCAATAAATGGGCTGGAACAGGCAGGGAGGAAAGGGGACATCATTCACACTCACTGACTCTGTCTCTCTCTCTGTCACTCAGACACACACTCACACACACACACACACACACACACACACACACACACACACACACACACAGTGTCGGCGTGATGACACACAGCACGTCTTATCTAAACAGAAGAATTGTAGAACAAGAAATAACAGATGAGTCCTCGGAGGCAAAAACTAAGAAAAACACTCGACTAAAAATAACTGCAAGTACTACTGATGATGCTAATGCTAATGATGATAATACTACAACTACTGATGCTAATACTGATGATGCTAATGCTAATGATGATAATACTACAACTACTGATGCTAATGCTACTACTAATACTACTACAAATACTACTACTACTACTGATTCCAATACTACTACTGATGCTAATACTACTACTGATGCTAATACTGATGATGCTAATAATAATACTACTACAAGTACTACTAATACTACTAATATTACTTATACTGATGCTAATACTACTACTGCCAGGCTAAACTGGACTGATTACAAGTATTTCAACATTTTGGGAAATACAAATTATCTGCAATGTTCAGATGGACAATCAGTCTGTGTGTTCAGCACAGAGCTGTGTTAGCCTAGCTTAGCATAAAGACTGGCAGCAGGGGGGCCAGAGTGAACAGCACAGAGAGCTAGCTAGCAGTTAGTGCAAACGTTTGAAGGCAGCACGTTTGTTTTTATGTTAAAACAACTGAATGTTTGTTTTACAGTCATGTGATTATCCAAGTCCTCTGGAAAACATGAAACACACACACACACACCACAGACCAACACACACACTCTTCACTTAACTATCAACTCTGAATCAAAAAACAATAAAGACACATTCAGGTCTCTTAACCCTACCTCTTACACACACACACACACACACACACACGTACATGTACACACACAGTTTGCAGTCGTAGTGGCCGTTAATGACCATGAAGCTTTGACCACCAACGGACCCTTAATACAATCACAACTGACTCAAACAATAGACGACGCTTCTGCACACAGCACCCCCCCAACACACACACACACACACACACACACACACACACAGTTACACCGCAGTCTTAACGAAACAAGATGGCTGCTGCTGTCAGAGAGGTCATAGGGTGTGTGTGGAAGCTGATGGAAACAGTTTGGGTTTAAATAAATGAACAAAAAGAAAAAGGGAGCCCGTCGGGGTGAGAGGGGAGGACAGGAAACACACACACACACACACACACACACACACACACACACACACACTCTCCAGGGGAGTGTTTTTTTGTGCAGGTGTCGGCTCGTCCGCCTGCAGAAGACAGCAAAGGTCGCGGTGAAGACGGGAAGCTTCTTCCAGTTTGCGAAAGTTTCATTAGTATTTTTTTGTTTTTTACGAGCTGTTAAATTGTAAACAAAAACGGTTTGAGGACACAAAATGGCCGCTGTGGTTGGCGGTGCGTTATTGCCATGGTAACGCTGCAGGAGGTAGGTGATACTCTCGATGCCTGGAGCTCGTTTGAATTTGATTTTGTTGGTAAAAGCAATTTCTTCCTGCTGTTGATGCTCCCAAGAAACTGCTTTTACTCCTGCGGTGCGTTCAGGGACTCTGTCTTTTTGATTTGGGAAGGATTTACTCTGTTTGTTGCTCTCAGGCGCTTTTATAATAATAATAGTAATCACTGTTGGTCTGGTTTTTCTGGACGCATCAAAACACAAAAATATATATTTTTAAAAAAAGCATAAGAATCCTCGATTTTCTAAAAAAAAAACTTTGGTGAAAGAGAAATATTTTATTTAATGAAAAAACAAACTCAGCAGTCGAACACGAGACAGAACAACTCACGAGTCCGCTGTGTTTACGGTTTAAAGTCATCATTAAAATCACACTGTGCAGCTTCAAACGGCTGAATTACTACAGACATAACAATGATGACCAGTCCTGCAGAGAGCAGCAAAACAGACTCGTTATTAAATTTTCTAATCGTATTTTCCACACAAATAATAACACCGTGAAATTACATACAATCTAAAATATTACAAACACACAGCTTTAATTTGTGATATCTGTGATTTTACTTTAATAAAAGTGACTAAAATAAAATTAGTTTAGCAGAAAAAATGTATAATTCTTTAAATGTCATCATCATAAAGAAATCAGTGATATTTAAATTTTATTCTCTATGTCTACATGGTACGTCTGATTTTTATAAAAAAATAAATTGTCTTATTGAACAAATTAAATGTAAATTTTAAAATATATTTTATATGCATGTCCATAAAATATTAAAATTACAAGCACAATAATGAATTCAAAGCAAAACAATGAAACCGTGACGTTAACGTGGACTTTTCAATTCGTTGAACTTTGAAATATTATTTAATTTAAATTCTTTAATTTCTTTTGTTGAATGTAAAAACATTTAGAGGATGTTAAACATTTTACATATTAAACGCCGACGCTTTATTAATTACTGGACATATTTTAAAGACAGTTACTAGTTTATCGATGCAGATGCAGCTTTAACTTTGGATTCATGTCCTTTTAAGTGCTCCAAATACTTTTGGATAAATGTTAATTTATTATTATTTTTTAAATATATTTAATTTGCACAGCTGGTCTTCTGTCATGTATCTGACCCTGAATGGATTTGTTGCTTTTTTTAAATTTAGTTTTTAATTTCAAATTCAGCCTTTTTCAGTTTCACAGGAAAATAAATGCTTTTTGTATTTGTCGTTTAGACTTAAAGATGATTTAATTTCTGCAGTATTCAGATTTTTCTTTAGTAATATTTAAGATATTGTTTGATGTTGTTCTGCAGAAACTATGTTTGTTGAATTGTGTAAATTCTGATAAATAACAAACATGATCTGGTGTGTAATGTTGTTTTTGCACTGAACAATAAAAAGTCATAATTATAATTATTTTGGTGGATTGGCGGCTACACTTTCCTGTTTTTCCTGAACTCACCGAGAGCGAAATAAAGAAACAAATCCACTTTATTAAACCTTTAAAAAGAACATTAACGTTTCCTCTTTAAATAAAAACCATCACCTTTCTCTATTTATGTCACTTTAAACTGTTTTCCTGCTTCGGCAGAAACATCCGGCCGCTGAGAGTTTCTTCTCTTGGAGGTTAATTTCAGCATCGAAAACTCAAGGCCTCACTTACACGAAGAAGAACATGTGTTACGGTGAAACAGGAGCAAACAAACACGCTATGTCTTTTTATTTGTATGTAAATCTGAAACACACACACACACACACACACATCCTGCGTCACAGCGCCCCCTGGATACACATTCTCAGTTTCAACTATTATAATTATAATATAATACATTATATAAGATTATATATATATTATAATATTTTAAGTACTGAACTTCATGTAGCAGCTGGATGAAATCCGAAAAGTGATGATTATTAAGTTAATGACAAGTTAGACGTTGATTCTCTAAATGTGGTTATAACATCATCGAGGTTTGTTATATATATATATATATATATATATATATATATATATATATATATATATACATATATATGCAGTGAATTAGTTACTGTAAAAATGTGTTTATTTTTATGTCCAAGTCTCAAATATTTTTATGTCAAAGTCTCTCATATACAAGTGGTCAATACCAGCCCTGAGCTCTACCCAACCTGCTCTGTTACCCCCTGTGCAGCGAGCGTGTGTGTGTCTTTCAATACAGTGGTCGAGGCTGCGCTTGTTAACATGTTCTAGCTCACTGACTCCTCTCAGCACCTGGGGGTAGGGCCTGAGAGCTCACCAGGTGAGGAAGAGGAAGAGGAAGAGAGAAGGAAAACAAACAAGGTGACACCTCAAACATATCACAGCTACCTGCTCCAGTGACAGACCTGAAAGAAGTCCTGCCCAGTTACTTTAGCCCATTTTATTCAGTTACCAAACAATCTTGGAAAAAAATATTGAGTTAGTATTAAGTTATAAAGTGGTGCCCGGACAATACTGGCCATATGTTCACAGTAGGAATAATATGTTGCTTATTTGCAGAACAAATAAACTTAAATTAAGTAAGATAAAACATATGTTAGAAGCAGGTGAAAGCAGCAAGCTAAGGCAACAGTAAGTTTCCAGACACGTCAAAGGACAAAACCAACAAAGTAGGTGGTAATGGCGTCATAGACCGGAATGCACCTGAACTCTTCATGAAGGGTATGTCTGCTGTAGCAACCACGTTAAAATAAAAATAGGTCAGAGCATGACACATAGAGGTGGCCTGTTTTGTGTGTGTGGGGGGGTGGAGCCTGAAGGAGAGGGTAGGTGAGGATTGTGTATGGTGTCATTTTGCAGGCCCCATCTGCACTCACCTGGAACAGAGCACTTCCCCTCCCTGAGTCTTATCAGTTCCCAGAGGAAATACCTGCTGCAGGTAAACACGACCCTTCGACCCCTCGGCCATCCACTCTGCTCCACTGTCAGCAGTCCCTGTCCTGGAGCCTGTCTCTGTCTGAATCCAAGGATTAGCACTGCCACAAGCCGTAACACCCAGCTCCGAGCCTCGCCTCTGCACATAGCCCTGAGCCTGCGTTCAGACCAGGTCTTCAGACAAGCCCTTGGCCCCTGCCCCAACCACCTCAGATGTTATTCTTCATGCACCAGTGAGGAAACCTCTATCCCCTCCACCCCCTCCTTCACCTCCTTCTCCATCCCCTCATCCCTCTGTCTCAAATTTAATCTTATCTACATATCACCAGGTGTAACCAAATATCCCTCTTATCAACCGAAGTGTCTTCAGCTCTGTTTTGTGTTGTCACAGGAGTGATTTATTCAGGAGTATACGGAATATAAATAATATGTCACATGTCACTAGAACCGTGTGGTATTTGCGATGGAAGTTAGCTTCATTAGAGTATGAGAAATATGATGAATTTTCAAAGTGATCAAATTAAAGAATGATTGTAATTAAAATGGAGACGAAGTCTACTTTTAATGACTTTGGAATGTCATTAATTTTTCTGCAGTATCTATAACAGAGTTTCTAATAATGTGGGGGTGGTGATTTATTTTTAATTACTTCCTTAAGAATTTTGAAATAAGAGTTTTTCTATGAAATATGACATAGCCAGTGATCATGGTGGAGCAAATGCAACACCCTACTCATTTTACAGATGACATATGTACATGCTGATGGACTTGGGCACCCACGTGAATGCACACAAATAAATATGCATACATGCATTTTACAGACATAGCTGAAGTTAAATCTAAAGCTGCAGACTCATGAAAAAATGATAATTAATGTCCAAAATAACTTTCCCTTTCTTATAAACACACACAAATAGAAATGCAGAAAGAATATAGAATATATCACACCAGAGAGAGGAAGTCTTAGTGGTGTGTGTTTGAACTTGTCCCAGTCCTGCTGCGGTATTGCTGGGAAGATGAGGAGGAGGGTGGGAGAGGCACTGCTGATACTCCCGGAGAGAAGACTGTCTCCCAAGGGACAGCTGCCCCTGTTAGAAGGAGGCTAAATTCCCACAATCCCCTGTCTGGCTCCAGGACAGAGGCCACAGGGCGCTGCTGGTCTGGCCCACAGTGGCCACTCCTCCGACTCCAACACCCCCCCACCACCACTACCTCCCCTGGGTCAGGGTTACTCTCTCACCCCTGGGCCACCTACATCTCCCCCGCGCCCGGGGGCGGGGCGGCGGCCGGGGGGGGCGGGGGGGGGGCGGGGGCCCCCCCCCGCAATAGCGCCCCCTATAAGTTTCAAAATTAAAGCCCCCCCCTTTCGCTTTGAGCTACAGTCACCAAATTCTCTGGGATTATGTATCTTGTCAGGACCTAATTACAAGTCTTTGAACCTCTCCTCTAAATCCAACAGGAAGTGAGTTATTAATTTTTTTGTAGTCAAATATAAGCGTTTCGAATGCTTCGTACTTTCGCGAACTTGTCCTACAGTTTACATCCGATCGGCTTGAAATGCCTCAGAGGTCATCTAGAGCTGATGGACACCAAACGTTATTTTTAACATTTCGTTTTGGCCGCACGGTTTTGAAGTTATGCAGCCTGGAATGTACGCGTTTTGAGGTCAAACAGGAAATTGTTTATAACTCCACCATTCTTTGTCCAAGAGGCCCCAAAAAATCCTTGATGCACTTCCCCCTCACCCTGAAGGCATCATCATTCCTTTTTTCAGTCAGGCGTAGTGCCACCTGTTAGCAGCAGGAAGTGACATGCGTCAAAGTCTGAGGTGCACCTAAGAAGATTCACCTCAAAATCATTATACAAGTGTGTGTTTACGCTGTAACTTTTTTCCAGATGATAGCATCTTGTCCATATTTATACAGATCGATGACATTGCCTGCCTGAACACACGTGAGAGCACACGTGAATCAAAGTGAGAGCGCCACCTAGCTAGGCCCGTGCAAATACGTTGCAGTATTGATCCTAGCAGGTAAGCCCTATCTGCCTGAAATTGAATATGAGAAGTCCTGAGATATAGACGCTGCTTCCCTGCGACAATTGTGACTTTTCATCAAACGGCGTCACCGCGGCAACGCATTCTTCGGCATCAACATCCAGCAGTTGTTTGATGTTTGACAGTCTGAGCCAAGGGGCTCTATTATTAGTGAAACAATGCTGCCATCTGCTGGAGGATGAAGTGATTACATTTGAAAGTTAGTCTACCTAGGAGCCAAGCAGGCAGGTTTTAGCTGATATTGTGCACAAGCAGACGTACGCATTCGCTGTCCTCTCAAGTGCTTTATGTGGTTGCTGCAGCACGCTTCGACTGCAGCATGCCCTGACCTGCGCACATTTGGCGAGGGCCCTTCAATGCTGCTTGCATCTTTAATTATGCTTGATTTTTTATTATGACATTTGTAATTTAATTTTGGCCATGTTTTTGTGAGCAAACTAGTTTCCAATTTGTCCAAATATCGTTTTTGAATGTGGGGGAAACCGAAGCACTCGGAGTAAACCCATTATGATATCTGTAATTTAACTTTGGCCATGTTTTTTGTGAACAAACTAGAGTTTCCAATTTGCCCAAATATCATTTTTGAATGTGGGGGAAACTGAAGCACTCGGAGTAAACCCATGCAACCACAGGGAGAACATGAAGACTCCTCACAGTGCTTAACACCGACGTACTGTGGTTCTGAGGAGGTTGTTTTCATTTTCATGCTGTTATGGTGTCACGCGTCAATGGAGAGTGATGAATTTCTTGACTGGAGGCGGTTTACAGTTTTAGATTTAAACTGGTGGTAGACTATCGTCCACAAACGGCTTCACATGTATGATACTGTCATCCGTTAAAGGGTCTGTACAGGGATCCACGGATGACTTGATATCTTCATCTAGGCAGTATTGTGGGTTGAGGGATAGTGGTTCCTGTGCAACCTCTGGGGCAGTTTGGGGATTTCTAAAGATTTTTTTTTTAATCCAAGATGTTATCTTCTTTATTGGCTGTTTTGCCTTTTGAAGCTCTTTAAGCTTTATTTTTAAGTTGTGCACCTCTATAATCTTTTCATTCTGTAATTTGACATGCATGTTTGTGGCCTTGTGTAATTGCTTTTCTTTTTCCTCAAGCTGCCTTTGAACATTTTTCATTGACCTGGATTGAAGTTCGTTCATTCTTAAACAGCTAGCTGTCTTTTTCTTGAGACAATCTATCTGATGTTGATACGCAATCTTAGTGTCTTCATTCATCACCACGTGCTCTTCGTCGTCTAAGTAGCATCTTTTGAGAATCATGACTTTGCTTTTTAATTTCTTGGGCTCAGTGATAACAGACAAGCATGAATGTAAATCACTCTTAAATCTTTTCTGATATGTTTCTAATTTATGAATCCGGTCCCTCAGGCATTTCAAGGATGGCTCAGTTCCCTTGACTTTACTTTTAAGAAAGTTTATTTTGTCAGTCATGTCACCAATTTGTCTTTTGGCCTTATTTAGCTCCTCTGTTGCTTCTTTGTACTTCTTGTGCATCTGCCTATTTTCTTCCTCTAGATTGTTGTTGCTGTCCTTCATTTCGTCTAATTTAACAAATAA
>JAVQJL010094178.1:0-17169 GCA_036024295.1 Nannoperca obscura
ACAGTTGTTTTTACGTTTAAAAACAGATCTTTGTTTCAATTTGACGGCGGGGGGCTTTTTATTTTTTTTAAAAAAACACGCCAAAAAACCCCCCCCCCCCCCCCCCCCCCCACCGCCGCCCACTCTCCGCTCCCCCCCGATCAGGTTCCCATTATTGACGAGGCCACACGGTGGAGAGGGCAGGAGGGGGTTGAAATGCCTGTCAGAAGGCGCTTGTCTGTGTCCGGTCTCCACGGCTCATGTGAGGCATACGCACACACACACACACACACACATGCACACACACACACACAGATACTTTACAGTAGTATACTTGTGAGTCCATCCTGATTCGTTCCTGAACGCTATTAATTCACTAATGATAATTGTTATTAATTTTTATATATTCTATTTGTTTTTCTTGACAATGGGATGGCACTGTCGGTCAGTCGGTCCACCACTTTAGTTCAGACTGAACTAACTTAATATAATATATAATAAAATATAATATGATTGCATTGGAGTTTTGTACACACACTCATGTTCCCTTCAGGATGAATTGTCATCACTGGTGATCCACTGATTTGTCAAGAGTACAATTTGTTCCACACTTTGGTTTAGGGCTGAACACCTGCAATAATGACCCATGTGTCACCATGTGTGACCTGCTGGTGGCACTGGAGCAAAAGTCACCAAAGTCAGTAGGCCTCATCTTCTGTGCATCATGAATCTGTTCAAACTTTCATGCAGTTGTGGAGATATTTCAGTCCGGACTAACCGCTGCATCAGAACGTCCTCTTTTGGAGGACTGTTCCAGACTTTGGTCCTCGTAAGTACAATCTGTCCTCTCGCAGGTTCTGAGCATGTTCACACTTACAATACAAACCTGTAAGTGCTGTTCCACAAAGCTGAAGGATGTGAGAGCAGCTCATCTAGTTCCACTGGCTTTTATGTAGTGTTTTATATTTATTTATGCTTATTTATTTATTATTTATTACTTGTATTTTATGCTTTTTTGAGTTGTTTTGGTGTGCGTCAGTCTCTAAATCCGTTTTTAACATCCTATGTTTTGTCTGCTTTGATCTGCATTCGATTAGTTTGAAAGGTGCTTTATAAATACATTTTTATTGATTGATTGATTCTTGTGCTCCATTAAGAGCTCTGGCAGGCTGCAGGTAGCACTCAGAACCAGATGAGTGGGACTTTAAAGCTAGTTGCCACTCACAGGAAGGCAAGCTGAACGCACTGACACAATATTATCCTGCGACTGAACACTTCACTGCTCTTTGCATTCTCTGATATGGGAAACCACACTGATTTAGAAAATTCAAAAGGCTTAAATAAACCACCATGTTTTGTAAAGACTAACTCTGCTCTGTGTGTGTGTGTGTGTGTGTGTGTGTGTGTGTGTGTGTGTGTTGGACAGTGTTGGACTGGGTCCACATGTCGAGACATGTCTGCCGCTCTCAGTGTCCCACAGTGTGCCTCTGTAATTAGGACGAGAGACGTTAATGTCCTTGTGCTCGACAGCCCAACACTCCCACCACCACTGTGATGTGCGGAGGATCGAGTTGCCTCCAGATGCCGATGGAGTCCAGTTGCACAATAAGCGAATAAGTACGAACATCAGGATCTAGTAGTGCCGCCTGGTTTCATGCTGACATTGTGTGACACACAGGAAGTGGAAGATGAAATAGGTCAGAGTTCACCAGTTATGTTGAGGGTTTTTTAAATGTCAACTTCTCAGTTTCAAAATCCTAAAAATTGACAGCGAGTCTGTTTGCATTATCGTGGCATTTGAGTTAAACCACTTCCTTTCGTCCTCGTGATTCGAAGGCAGCATTAAAGCCAACGTAGTTTGTACACAGTACTAATATTGATCAGGTGAATGTTGTGTGAATGTTTAAGACATTAACATTAATGTTAGACGTGTACCACCTCGTCTAATAAATGGGATCTTATTACCCTGGTTTTAACATAATTATAGCCATCTTTTTAAAATAAAAATGATAATGTATAAACAGGCACTTTAACTTACCCATATTTCTTCTCTTGTATTTAGGATGGGCACCACTTTTAGTACAGTTTTTATTTGTAGCGGATTTTAATTGGGTTTTTTTCGGGGATGTTCAGCACTTGAACACGTGCCCACTCATCCTACAGGATGAGATCCAGTTCTTTACCTAACTTTCTCAAGAATAAACATACTCAGAACATAATGAGGTTACACACCTGTTGCCTAATCATCCCGGCACAGTCTTGACATGATTCTAGGGAGAATTCAAAGACTAGATTTGACTAGATTAGTCATAGCTTTAAAAATGTAAGTATATTATGACCTGTGGTTTTCTTGTGTATTTGAAAGGATGCGCCGCCATTTCTTATCTCCTGCTCTTTCTGGATATCTTGCTGGATGTGTCACTAATCCTCAGTGGAACCGTCTTTTCACTCCGGTACTGCACCTTGACTGAATCACCGTTTCTTTTACTTTTAATCTTTTTACTGAAGGTTTTAACATCCCGGGAGGATTTGGTGGTAGGTGACATCATGCAGGGTCACTCCGGGTATTAATCGGAACAGTTCGTACAGCGGCGCTCCCTTCTCCTCCACGCAGCCTCGTGACAGGTGCTTATCAGGGCCGCCAGCCGGACCGCTCCTTCAGCTCGGAACCGGGCTGGTCGGGGGATGAATACGTGGCCCACTCCCATTTTCAACACGGCATTGTTGTGCCTGGCAGCGTGCTCCGCCAGATTGAGATCTTGCAGGAGAAAGTGTCATTTCCTTTAGCGAAACCCACCCGAGAGCGGCCCGCTGCCACCTTCCTAAGAAAGGCGGGAACGTACATTTCCAGCCCGCTTGTCACTCAATGCAACACAAAATGTCCGTGTATTAACAATGCTGCTGCACCCTCTGGAGATCCTGGCCAGATAAACACACATGCACACACCCACGAACACATGTAGTCACACTGCGTTGGCTTTCTGACCTTCAGCTCCCACAAATACTGCTCGATTGGTGTTGATGTTATCTTTGTTGGGGGGTTCCCGTTGGAAAGAGACACATGAGAGTGGAGAAGAAAGAAAATGCTTCATGAAGAAAAGGTTGAACTAAAAGAACAATGTGGATTGTAAATGAAAAGGCTGAGTGTCGGCACACTCGGCTGTGTTCTGGACAACTGTGTCTCTTTGAGGACCGAATGTGAGCTGGCCTGGCCCATATATGGCTACTGGATTTGTTGAGGGTTTGACGCTGTGGACTTTGGGCTGAAAATCCAAAGCGCTCAGCAGCCAGCTCTGGACCAGATGATGACTGATGTTATTTATCTGGCACCTTGTGCTGTGTTCAATCTGCTGATGGACCAAAAAAGTCCCTGATTAACTTTAATAATTCACATAATGTGCAGAGATTTGCAGCTTGTTTTTATGTTTTCCCTCTACATTGAATTGTGTCTAGCCAATCAGGAGTTGTTTCAACTTGTAAATTGGCACTTTACAAGTTTCAGCTGCTTTCATCAAAATACATATTTACTTTTTGTTTGCAGGTTGAGTGATAAGAAGTCTACGGACTTCATTATTTCTTTCCTTCTTTTACCTCAGAAAAATGAAACTAAACTCTATTTACATCCGATCCAGGACCCCAGATTGGAGAGCGAGGTAACCGGTAACTACTCCACACAAACTACACATCCTTTAAAAGTGACAGTGAATCCATGCTCAACTAAATTCAAGATGCTCGTAGTTCTTTTAATTTTTCTGCGCTTGCCTGCCGTCCATATTACAACCTAACAGGGACTGAGAGTCACAATAGGTTGGTACAGACCTTTATGTAGGGGACCCCTCCCTCTGAAGAGACATATTAACAGGCTTCTGTGACTAATGGATGTAGTGGGATCTAATTTAAAGCATGGAGGGTATCAAATCCACTCCCGCACAAAGACATTAAAGGAAGTCCTTCGGGAGGCCGCAGAGTTTTGATCCCTGCCGCCGCTCCCCCCGCCCCACCCCCATGGGACGCCGAGACGTTCATTATGTTGGATAAAACAACCAGGACAAGAAAGAAGAAAATACTGTATGCTGTGCTTTAAATGCCCCTGTAATTTATCGAACGATACACAAGGTTTGGAGTCTGGATCGTCGTCAGGTATCATGTCTCAGACAGGAAGTGCAGTGAGCGTGTGTGGCACTTTGGGTTTGATGTGTGCTTGTGCAGATTATTGACCTCAAAGAGAGGAGAGCTTAGGAGGAATCACTTGTGGAAATAATGGTGCCACTTTGAGCTGGTTTCTGTCACGTTTACTAGTTCACGTTTAGCAAACACTTAGTTGAGCTTCTACAAGGCACTCCTTATTATGAGCCTCTTGTAATGACACCAAGATTTCCTGCTTGTTCAACAACTTGTTTTTTTGTTTTTTTTATCTTAAATAATAAGAAATCAGTCCAAACTGCTGAGGACAGGACAGTTGGAACAACGTTTTGTGAGTGTTTGTGGTGTTTTTGCAGTAAGCACCATCTTGTAATGTGGCATTGCTGTTTATGGACGGTTTGAATAATTGAAATTCAAAGGTCCGGGAAGCTTTTTGACCTTAAGATGTGGTCAGCAGATATATCTGATTTATATTTACAATAAAACAAACATTTTATATGTTTATACATTTTTACTGAAATAAGGCAAGAATGAAAACATTTACTTTCATCCCAACCATTTTGACCTGCAAGAAAGACCAGATTTTGACTTTGAGGTGAAAATAGATTCTTTTAAATTCTTTTAAAATGTTTAGTACGATAAGCTCCATCTGCATAGTTACCTGGAGGCTTGCTAAGATTAGCCGGCCCATTCTTTTTTATAAATTGACGGCAGCAGTTGCAACGAATAAATGATAACAATTTGTAAGTCTCCGCCATCGTTGCTGCTTGATGTTAAATGCATGCTGGGATACTTTTCTCCGCCACTTTCAGACTAATCTAATAACTAATAAAATGAGTGAGACGGTACTTTGGCCGTGACTGATGGTGTTTCACAAGAACACAAGAACAGACAGGAGCACAGATTGAGACACACCTCAGGACGCTGTTTCTTGAGAAACCAAGTCTGAATGATGGATATCTCAAAACCAAAAACCCCTACATGGCTGAATGTCGTAAAATGCATCTTTGTGATTTATGTGAAGTGATCTTCTAAAGCCTTTGAGTGACACTTCTTTACCTGCTGAACAGAATCATGGGACGCTCTGCAGGTACAGGTTCTGACTACCAGCTGAAGACTGTTGAAGTCCACATGCTGGTGACGGCACCTTGTGAGTAATCATCCATAGAGAGCTCTGATCAGTTAACGTGAAGCCTGACATGCTGTTGCTTCATTGTGTTATTTTAAACCTGTGCTTTGATTGACTGAACACTCGTTGGGTTTAAACGCGGTGACAGATTCCAGCGTTCGGGGAATTAAAAGTGGATTACACACGGACTTCATCATTTGTGAGATAACATGATCAAACAAGCTGTTTTAACATTATTAACAATTACTTATTACATTCTTCATGTAACACATTTGCATTTCATCTAATAGCTTTCCACAGCAGCTGTTTAACGATGCTCCTGGATCAGGACTACATGTTTAGTACCCTGCACGTGTGTAGACGGTAACCTTAGATTTGAGAAACTCTAGTGTTTACGAGAAGCGTTGTTTTGTTCTGATTACTGGCTGCAATACAGTCTAAGCAGCTTCAGGAGGTCAGGTGGTGGACCAGTACAGTCTGAACAGGGAACATGTCGGGGTGGATGGATGGTCGACTTCTGATCTTTTCCTAAATCTAAGCGATGGCTTTTCAACTTGTGCCTAACGTCACAGTTTGGTCACGTTTAGGCCCCAACACAACTTGGTTAGGTTCTCTGTGTGCGTGTGTGAGGGGTTCGCAGATCTTACTAATACTTGCTAATACACGTACTAATTACTTAAAGTAAGTAAAATAATTAGCATGTAGCGATGAGCTCCTGCACAGCGTGCAGTTGAGTTCAGTGATTTGTGGTGCAGAGCAGTTATGACTTTATGGTTTAATTGCTCCTCTGCAATGCTGCTGCTGTGGACAGCGACACGCCCGGCCCTTCCCTCTGCACGTCGCAGTTGGATATTTTCACAGGAGGTGGGCACCTGCCTCAGCTTCCTCTCTGATTGTTTCCAGGCCCGGGGGCCTCTATAGTCCTGACAGTTTTTGCACTGAGGTAACGTTTCCTTGCATTATGGTCGCAGAATAGCTCTCCTTGTCCATTGTGCCGCACGTTAAAACTCCTTGTGGATTCGCGAACAGTCATGGGGGAAAGTGGAGGGAGGGAAGGGGGGAATTCCAGCGGCATTCCTTTCAGATTGCCTTCCCCACGCTTTTTTCTCTCAGCATAATCAGCGAGGCTCTGCGGTGTCAAGGCCATGTCAGAGCTCTGTGCTTCACGCATGATATGAAGAAACAGAACTTACTTATTGAGCATCTAAATAAAGAAGTGATCAGAAATCATAATAATCTGCCACAAGGGATGTTACATTGAAGGGTTTTTAAAATCTTTAAACAGCAGAGCACAAGCGTAGAGATGAAAATGAGAATTCCAGTTTGATTATAATTTTTTTTTTAACAGGCAATTATCTCATGTTAGTGCGTCATCTTCTCAATTAAAGTACTACCACAGGCACGGGAGCAGTGCTGAATACGCCTCAGGAAAGGACTCCTGAGAGCAACAAGGATGTTTTGGTTTCCCCATCCCACACACACACACACACACACACACAAACAGTAAACACTTGAAGTTTTGGGAGAGGATGGTGCAGCTTTGAGAGGACCTGCTGCATCGAGTTTCAGAGTGATTAGACCAACAAAGTGCCCTCGAATGCTGCTGCTTAGCCGCGGGAGACCCCGTTATCTAAAGAAGAAAAGAGACAAAAGAGAAATAATCTGAATCCGTTTGAAAAGGCTTCTTTTGTGTGTTGACAGTAAACAGAGAACAGAGGAGCAGAGATGGAGGGTCAGGTCGGGGGGGGGGGTTTAACCCGGCACCGCTTGGTTTGACTCGAAAGCCTCAAAGCCAAATCCACCTCCCTGTCAGTGCTGATCATCCAAGCATCCACCCGTTTCCCAGCTCACAGACGGAGATGCACAAAGCACTCAGGACCCTACTGAAGCAGTAATACCGCACTTTAACAATACTCCAATACAGTATTAACAGCATTGTAATGTACTTGTATCAAAAGTAAAAGACAGAGGTGAGTTCACTGCAGCAACATAACATCTCAAGCGGGAGAGTATTACCTGTGCACTTCTTAGTGATTGGTAATAATGTGTGTCTGTGATCTTCATCCTGCGTGACTCTGCTGCAAAGCATGCAGGAAGCATAAAAGTTCTACTCTTCAGCAGCTGTGATTCATGGAGATATTCAGCTGTTAAAAGCTCCGATGTTTCTTGATTAAAATCATAAATTTGTCATTTTCTTCAGTTTTTAAAGAGTTCTATACTACAGCTTCACTACATCAGTAAGGTTCAACAGTCAATACTGGCATTTCACGCCGTGGACAACCCCGACTATCCTGCATACACATCACAAGATTACATCAGATAACTTCGAGTAAGCAGGGAAACTCCTAGATTACCACCTGATTGTTCCCATATCCTTCAGAAATGATAGAGATAAGCTAAATAAAGAAATAGAAAGCTGCCAGGAAAAGTGTTTCTGAGTTCAGGAGAAGGTTGGACAGAAGGGAACGTCGAGTGTTTTGAGGAGATGGCTCCTGCTTGGATCAGCTCCAAAGCTTCAGGTCATTCTTTCTCCTCCAGTATGTCTGATGTTTATCACCGCAGCCTTAAATCATCTTGTTCGAGGACTTCTGTAAGAAGCCCTACGTGTTGCTGGTCAATGTTTTAATCTTCACTGCACGTTGGACATGTGATGTCTTATTGTACAGTATCTGCGCCTGTGAGTCCGTTCCGATCTGTATTGAATGTTTTTGTGTATTTGTGTGCGTTGGGGCGCCCAGGAGAGCACACAGGAACATTTTCCCACTGCTCCGTGGAGTCGCCGTTCTGTTGTCGCGAGGCCGCAGCCACGCTGGTCATTGTATTTGTGTCCTGTGTATCACTTCCTGCGTCAGATTGTGGATTGTTAGCGAAACAATGGTGTGTTTCGCCTTGAAAGGACACCTCAATCATTTACCACTAGGCTGTAAACGCAGACGTATACAGCGCTGCTGCCCTGAGACAATATGTATTTTTCCCCTGTGCTGTCACTTGAATGCAGCCTGAGCTGACAGTCAAAGTTATGCATTATAACTTAGATATGAGCATAGCCCTGATTTTTCTTTTTTCATAAAAATACAGCACAATGACCTGCAACTGGCATTCACAGCGTTCCCCATCCCTTCCCATTTCTGTTGTCAGAAGAAAGTAAAATGCAAAAAAGATCTTGTCAAAGATAATGCAGGCAACACGTATATTTCCAGTGAAAGGAGAAGATTTATGTCTTCTCCTTCTTCTGTTACAAAACAGCCTATTTATAAAAGAGGCTTATTTCCTGTGAGTTCAGTCAGTGCAGGGTATCACCTACTGTAGTTAACCAGAAATCTTCGTGTGAGCCAAGGCAAACATACCCACCTCCACAAATATGCAGTCAAGCACACACATGTCGCTCCTGGTTGTGGTTGTGGTGATGGTGGTGAGAATGAAGCCTCTCCCGCATCCCAGCTCACCTCCCACCGAGGATGTTGCAGAAGAAAAACTAATCGAAAAGAAATGAAAGCATGTAGAAAAACTGACATGTTTAAACCGAATGGCATTCTTCACGTCCAGAAGTGGGTCTTTATTAAGCTCCAACATGTCGCTGCGTCTGCATCACAGCAACTTTCAGAGTATAGTATGGAATGATTGGTATTTTCTTTTTGGACCTTTATGCCATGGCTGCATTTTTACCTTCAGCATGAGATTGGCTTGTAAAATATGTCGGGTTTTTAGCTTTATTACTAAATGACTTTTGACATTGTGTAAAAGGTTTCACAATGATTGGATCTCATCTTCTGACACTACAAGGGAACTCACCATGAGTAACCCACCTCCAATGCTTGAGTACAGCCAGGTGTATCAATGCTGCAATCACCATTGCAAAAGGCACTAACACGGTAATTCAACGATTACATTTAGACGTGCACTGAAGAGCCTTCTTGCATTTTCTCTTTGTGTTCAGTCGCAGCCTCTTCTGAGCTCTGTCCCTCACAAAGGGATCCTATTTACTGGAAAGTGCAATGACCAGCGTCTTTGTGTCCATGTTTAAACAAGTCTTAATTATTTTTGTATTTCTCTGTAAAAATCAATAAAAGCTGGAAACAATGGGCCTTAAATTTGAACTGGTTATTACATCAATTTAGTCTAAAGTGTTTTCTGTTGATGATCAGTGGTTTGAATACAATGCACAAAGAAATCCCCACTCACCTGTGAGGCTGCCCGCAGTCGTGACATCTTCATCTTTTCATCAAAGAATGTAATGTGCCCATTGACACTCACACCCCGTAGCAGCGAGGAGATCACGCTCAGAGAAAGTGGTGGTTTCTTCCACCGCTATCTGCCGCCGCACAGACGGCCATCAGATCAACAACACAAAGGCCGAGCAGAAAAAACGCAGCACTCACAGATCTGATCAGATATGGACGATGCGTGCCGCCCACTGGGAACCACTGGAAGAGTCTTATTCCCAAAAGATCACCGCTTTCAAGGAAAAAGAAACTTTGGTTGACTGAATGAAGTTTTTATTTTATTGATAATTATTATTATTACATAACAGGTTTTTCATTCTTTTTTATCAGAACAGTGTTCATTAAGCATTTTAATGCCTTTTATTTCTTCATTCTTTTCCTGGAGAAAGTGCTGCATCTAAGACCGCTGATCCGTCAGTTATTCTCACCATTTCCCAGAGGTTTGTTACATTGAAGCAGCATTTCATTTTCCAACATTAACCCAGTGTGTGTGTCTGGAGCTCCGAGAGTACAAAACCACCCCATTGTGCGTGAATGTGTTAATGTTTTTGGTGAAGTGGTGGCCTTCTGTCCATGACCAGGTGTCTCTAGAACAAATGGATTTCCAGAGGATGTTTTTGGTGACCTCCTGAACTTTTCTCTTGCGCAAGAAATAAAGAAACTGAAAGAAACTGAAAGAAGCTGATTGCCATGAAAGCACGTTAACGCCACCATCACCTACTTTCACTGCAGGTCAGAAAGTGTTGCAGATATATTTGTACGTACAAGTGTTGTTCTTTTTATCCTTTGGAACTTAAGTTTGACATATTGTCTTGTATAAATCTGTTAATTAGATGAAAGGTTTGCTGAGGCATGTGTGTATCAGACCTGCTGTGCAGCCTGCAGCGTTCACAGGGCAAAGGTGAAGTTTGGACACCTTCAGTCCAGACCTCCTGGTCTTTGGGATCAGTGTTGTGTCTCCTCTGAGATGCCAGCAGAGACACTTAACGGGTCACTGAAACCAAAGTCCTGACTTCTGTTGACCCATCACGACACCTTAAACCTGCTTTGGAAATGTCTTCCTGTCAGTCCTCGTTTGCACCCGTCTTTGTCTTTAGTGTGCTCGTGTTCAGTTTTCGTGCTTGTGATTGGACAGATGTGCAGCTGGTAAATATTTGATGTGACTTGTCAGGTGTGCGGGATGCAGGAGCCTCATCCTACCTGTTTAAAAGCATTCACAGAGTTCACAGAAAGCTCCCTGAGCTCGCGCAGGCACTCATTTGCAGCAATTACCTGCAGCTTCACAGGACCTGCACCTCCAACCAGCAATCTCAGACGGGGGCCTAATAGACACTGTCTGTGGAGGGGGGGTTACTGTCGTTTTGTTCCTTCCTTTTTAGAGCTGAGGGCCCCCCGCCCTGCAGAGCTTAATGAGATGTTTACATGGAGCTGGGTGTGGGAACCGGGGCCCATATGCTGCTGTGTAAGATGACAGGGCCGTGCTTTGTGTTTTTGCCCTTGTTAAGAGGTTTTAGTGCTGAAATCAGAGCCCTCTGCCTCCACCGACCTGCAGCCAGGTGAGAAACACTCTGCATAAGATCTGCTATCAGTCACAGTGCTGAAGCATAATGGAAGAAAAGTTTTCCCTTTATGATCCAGTCGAACGTGAAAGAGACATTTGGATCTGGCTTTTAGGATGTACTCCAGCTCAGAAAGTTTCTCTAGTTCAGCAGATACTCACTTCTTTTTATTACTTTTATTGTCGAGCTGCAGATCCCCTTCGTTCTGTTTACTGGCTGGGTTACATGACTTTTACCTTTCTCAGTACCTTACCTTGAGGAATATAAACATGTTTCTACAAAGTCTTTATCAACATGAGCAGCCCAGAAACTCTGAACTGAGCAAAGGATGATCAGGAAACATTTGATCACAGCTTAAGTAGACAAAGGTAACAATGAAGGTTTTTGATACTTGATACTATGGAGTTTCCAGTTACCTGGACACAGGTAAGGTGGAGTGCCATCTAAATAACACAAGGAAAAAGAATTGAAAGAAGAAGTTCTGATGATTGATTTAATTGTTTCAATCAGTTTTCAAGCACAAAATGTCAAACATTTGATGGTTCCAGCTTCTTTTAGGTGAGGATCAACGTGTCATTACTATCCCTGTCGGAGCTGCATGCATACCACTGCATTCAGAAGAAGACACGTGGTCAGACAGACGGGCAGCGGGACGGTCAGACAGACGGGTGTAAAGGTCTCAGTCCTCCTGCCTGCAGCTGGTGATAAAGGCAGTAAACCATTGTGGCTCCGGTGTTATCAGACTCACACCTTTGGATCAGAGCGGCTGCACCTGCTGCTGCTGCTCACACTCTGACCCCATCCTCCTGCCAACAAACACCTGCTCACATGCCACCTGCCTGCCCTGCAGAGAGAGTGTGTGTGTGTGTGTGTGGGGGGGGGGGGGGCTGGTCGGAGCGGTGGCTTTGAATTACTGTGTGTTTGCGTCTTTGTGTTAAAGTATGTTAGAGTGTGTGAACATGGGCCTTATGATATTTTATGAGGTGTGTGTGTGTGTGTGTGGCTCTGAGGTTAAATATTTGTGGTTTTCAGGAGAGCTGAGGGGTTTCTGCACAGTGATGCTGTTTGCTGGAAAAACCACAAAGGCACACTCCCCTCGTCACAGAGACAGCTTCATTAATTCACATTTTAGGTGATTCAAAAGTCAAATATGTGAAACCTCACCAGCAGCAAGTGCAAGCTCATAAATCCTTCTATATTAATTCCTGTGAATATATCAGAAGCAAAGAAATGCCCCAAAACGAACTACAACGTCTCAGCAGAAGTGTGTTTAATTGGCTTGGCTGATATGTGAATGCTCCTTGTTGCCATGGCTACATTTTTGTCGTGAAGCTATTTAGACGAGCATCTGCAAAAACCTGAGAATTTAAGTCCAGGCGTTCAAGGCTCTTTATATAAAGCGGCACTTTCAGGGACAAATATCTCAACGTTGATGCTGAAGAAGGCCTCGTCATATCACAGCTGATTAAAGGCAGTTCTTTTATTAAGCTGCGTCTTTTGAGTGCTATCTGATTAGCACCTGCTAGCTAAGTGTCAATTAACATGTAACATCTTAAATGCAGCTCAAAACAGTAGAAGAAAAAGCCTTAATGTCGTGTTTGAATCTACCTTTATGACTAAATACAGTCGATTTTTTGAGCGTGCTGTTGGTGCACACTATTCTCCCACAATGCAATGCACAGAGGAAATGGAGGAGCTGCTCACAGCTGGTGAAACAGCTCCAAAAATATCAAGTATTTTATTTGAATAAGCAGATTAATTAGCAGAGATATTCTAAAGCTGCAGTTTGAATGACACACGTGACTATTAGTGTGTAGAAACATTATGCAGTATGGGTTTGGGACTCAGCTCATGTCTTTTATTGCACCTATAGATTTATGGCTCTTAATTTTGCGGTGACATCCTGTACACCTGCTGCTCGCTGTGTTTGCATCGAACCATCACCACAAACCCTCCTCCGAACATCTCCGTCTCTGTTGAGAGGCCACATTTGACACAGTAACAGCTACGTTCCAGATTGAATCATGTCGTATTCAGTGTGATTTGTTTCTGCTCACACTGTCATCAGAACAGATGATGGAGGATGGAGATCAGATTTAATCAACTTTAACCTGCAGTGTGATATGAAACTGGAGCCTGTGGGTCAGCCCACAGTCAGACACGTAATCCCCGTTCAGTGCATTATAAGGAATGTTTCTACAGGCAGCGGGGGGGGATTCAAACACAGGAGAAAATAAAGATTAAAGTGGTGAATAATGCTTCATTTGGAAAGCCTGTTTCAACAGTTCACTCATAAGGTAGAGATAAGTGTGTGTGGGGGTGGGGGGGTTGTGCAGAGGTGCATGTCAGCGAGCTGTCGAGTGATCAAACAGTGTTTCCTCTGAAGGTGTGAGCCTTTAAAGCAGAGGTGAGGGGAAGTGCAGCTGGAGGTCAGGCTGGGTTTCTACTTTCTGCTGGAGTCTGAGTTTGTGAAGAAACCACCAGCAGCTGCAGCGAGGTGGAGAATCGAGGTGTGAAGGTGCCCTCTGCTCCATGTGTTCGCTCCTTCCAGTGCTGCTAAAATCTCTGTTGCTAACTCACTATTTTCTCTGCATCTTTTAAAACAATGTTTAACCTCAATATCTGTCTTCTCTGCGTTCTCCATGTGAGGGGGACTCTGGAGGCTTCTGCTGAGCTACAGAGTTCTCCTGTTCATTTAAAGCTGGTGCTGTTTGCTTAGTGTTAGTTAGCCTGGTTTGATTGATTGATCCATGTAAGAGTGTGATGCTCTTCAGAAGCCCACACCCGAGGCTGAGCAGGCGGCTTTGCTTCTGGACGCTGATCCACATCTGATGACGTCGCTGCAACCTGACGACTCCTGACTCGTGAACTCCACCTGCCTGCTCCTCCAGACCTTCAACCCCCACCCGTGATGAGCAACAGTGATCTGTCAGAGAGTCGGTCGCTTCTTTTGGGAACATCACACATTTAAATCCCTGCTGGGAACTTGAGCGTGATTCAGTAACTCTCCACTCCCTAAACTACAGCCTCATGAAGTGAGTGTGTGAATGTGTGTAATCCTCCAGAAACGACCCCCTCCGAGCTGCTCCTGTCAACAACAATGCATTTTCGTTGAAGTTGCTGGGTTATGCGAGGATTGAAAAACTAAGACAATCATCCGCTCTGAGAAAATGATCCTGCAATGTGCCGTATTGTAGTTGAGAGACCACACAGGCAAGCCGCGACAAGACTGTCTAAAGTTTACTCTTTTGTCAGATAAGAGCTCTGCTCCGTTCTGTTTGCGTTCTTCAGGACGGGACTTGTAAACGTTTCTATGGCAGCTCTCTCAGCCCTTCAGCCTGTTTGTGTGCCGTTGCACTCAACATTGTGTGCTGAAGCTGTGGGTAAAGGTGAAAGCGATTGTGTTTTCTGGCAATATCCAATCCTGGAAACACATTAGGCTTTCATTTTCAACAAGATCCTTGAAGAACAGTAGCTCGGGAGTGATAAAGAGACGGCGGTCAGAGAGGGAAATCAGGGGTTTCACTAAGACAGACAAGCAAATATGTGAAGACTTCAAAGCCAGATTAGAAAAGAAAACCGATAACCAGTCCTAGAAAGTGAGATTTATACCATAACAAAGAGAAGTTGAAGGCTCTTCTCTCTAAAAAGACCTTTCTTTTTCTTTTTCCAGTGAAGTAGTGAATTTGACCTTTTCAACTGTTCAAGTGTGTTTACAGAAACACACTGGAACAGTTGTCCATGCAGACATATTTAGTTAATATATACATGAAAAACTTTAAATATAGAAGACAGAGTTGAACCAAGCTGTATGCTTTTGTGTTTGTGACTTTATTATTTTATTATTAATGTAGACAATTTGATTGATTAACTTAATTATCCCACAGGGAAATTGGTTTGCAGCGTGGACATAAAAAAAAGAGCATAAAAATAACACAGACAATGAAACAAGTCGCAGATGTAGACACCACAGAATTGATTCTTGATTTAAAACCCATTCTTGAGTCAGTCAGCAGAGAAGGGCTCAGGTGTGCTGTGTGCAACCCGAGGTACAAAACCAATCAATTCACATGTAGCTGGTGCAAATTCAAAAAGATGCAAAACGGAGAATTAAAAAGTGCAAAAATCACCCCTTTTTTAAAGAAGGCCGGTGAAGACCACTTATAAGACCGGCTCTGCTTTTTTCCACTAAACAAACTTGCTGAAGGTTAGCTTCGAATTTCTTCTCCTTTGAGGTAGCTGCTAACTGCTGCTAGCTGCTATTTCAACGCCCTGTTGGCGGGTCGCACACATAACACGTCTCCAAAATGTGACACCCCTGTCCCGTCTGACGCCGCCCCATTTTTCAATTCAGCTCTGCTACCTCCGCTGTCAACATTTCGTGTCAGTACGTTTTGTGAAGACGGCGAGGTGGAATAACTTCGTGACATTCCCGCCGTGAACAGACTGTAAAGGGGCTACTGGCTCCTCCTGTGCAGGCAGGCACACGCTGGGCTGTACTCACCTGCAGGGCTGACTCAGGACTTCAAACAATGACGGAAGGATACGTCTGAATGTTTCACGTCCACTCAGATCGTAAAATACAGTCATCAGAGGCATAATTACTTTAATCACCAGGTGTGATTAATGTGCAGGAATTTGTATCAAGGGATCGGTGCGGAGATAGACCTGAGCTTGTAAAGAAGTGCAGGACATACACACAATGGACGACAGTAAATATATAGTGCTTAACCATATAGAAAGCATGCTTTGGGGTAAAGACAAACTATTTCAAGAGAGACCAAAACAGAAACCAACATGTTTCAGATCTAAATGAGAAAAGTCTTGTTCCACGTGAAGCACTGCTCGTATACAGCAGCATCATATCTACACTGCAGGACATATCAGATCAGTGTGTGGAGACTTCTTTCAGGCTCTTGTTTAGTCTTTGTTCCGCATTAGAGGCCCCAGCAATCTGAGATGGGACTTTATCTCCAACATTCAGCTGCTGAATACGAAAACAGAGTGTTTTTCTTTCTTTAGCTGCACTCTTCCATCTCCAGACCAACAGCCAATATGTACAGTAGGTCTACACATGCCATACTTTACAGAGGGATCGTTTTTTTCTACAGGCAATTTGTACCAAGTGTGCCAATGTACATTTTCTTTTCCCTTTAACTACTTCATTAACAGTATTTTCTTCCAATAAAACTTCATCAGTAAACACAAGCACACTGGATGTCAGTCGGCCTTTCACTCAGTTCGTCCACCACTATGGTCCAGACTAAAACATCTCAACACTCGCTGGATGGGTTGCCATTACATTTGATACAGATATTCATGGTGCCCAGAGAATGTATCCTAATGACTTTAGGGATCCTCTGACTTTTCCTGTAGCACCATCAACAGGTCAAAGTTTTCACTTATCCTGTGAAATGTCTTACCATCCACTGGATGCATTGGCACAATATTACATTCATGGTCACCAGAGGATGAATCCTACTGACTTTAGCAATTTGCTCTATAATGAAATACCAAACAACTATTGGTTTGATTGGCATGAAATTTAATCCACATATTCATGGATGAATTGCAACGGCACACTAAATGCTTAACTTCTAGCACCATCATCAGGTCCTGATACCTGCAGAACTGATGACAGCCTGCGTTTTACTTTGTGTTTAGTGCTAATTTGTAAAGGTTATCATGCTAACATGCTAAACTGAGATGGTGAACATGGTAAACGTTACGCCTGCTAAACATCAGCATGTTAAGCAATGCTATCTTCAGTGTTGGGAAGGTTACTTTTGAAATGTAATAGCTTACAGATTACTAGTTACCCTGTTTAAAAGTAATAAGTAATGTAACTATTTTGATTACTTCATTAAAGTGATGTAACTTATTACATTTGATTACTTTACTTTAACAAATGTTTTAAACTGGGCAATAAAGCTGAAAAGTCCTAAAATACATCTAAACCAGGTGTAAACCTCCCAACAGTTCTCAACACAGATGACTGTCTCCCCCAGTGCAGCCTGACATATTCATGTTGTTATTATTATGAAATAAAGTGATATTCTATATAGAATACGGTTTACACCCAATGATCAACCATGTTAATGTGTGTTTTATATTAAATATAATTTGGAGAAGTCAA